>JALNIO010001345.1:3559-30388 GCA_023509875.1 Rugonectria rugulosa
TGGTGCATGAGGGGACAATTTACAGGCCGCAACGCCAAGTTTGATATTAGAATCTAACAATGTGCTGAGCATCAGTTTGCTTTAATTTGAATCATATTTCCCTTTGGAATGCCATCTCGATGCTTATTGCAGCAAAATTGGGGAAATGGGCAAGAACCAATCAATGCAACGGCACAAATTGTACGTACCGTTGTACTACGACGCAAATGCGGGAGGCCCTCCAAATCAAACCATTTCCCCTCTTTCCATGGTTCTGAGAATCACATCTTCTTTCTTTCCTTGCATCTTCGTTCTTTTGACCTCCTCTAGACCGTACATCATCGGCATGACAAGATGAATCGCCTCTTTGTTGTCTACTCGCTGGTACGACAGACCTGAGCACCCACTGGTACCAGAGTGCAGCTAACATGCCTTTTCAGATCAGCGTCGTGTTGCTCGTACTGCTCATCATCGCTGCGTCAGTCCATTTCTAGCCCTTTACCGGTAATGGCAGCACACTGACTCACCTAGTTTCGTTCACGCCCGCGTTGCCAACCTCTCGATTCCTATTTCGCCCGCCGTCTCTATCCTCACCATCATCCTCCCCATAGTCGCATTCTTGACCACCTACACCCACCCGTTTCTCGTCCGTCGCTCCCATGCCTCTTCCGGCCGCCTCGGGCAGCTCGCGCCTTTTATAATCCAGGTATTGCAGGGCCTCATCGCAACCATCCTCGCTACGCTGTTGTTCGAGGGCATGGTGCCGTCGCGGGGTGAGGATTGCTTGCTGGAGGGCGAGTGGATGAGCATGTTCCGCGCCCACAATGCTGGAGGGATTCGACGGATTCAAGATGCTTTCGACTGCTGTGGATTCAACTCGGTCAAAGATCGTGCATATCCTTTCCCAAAGACTGGGCCAAGCACTTGCGCCGAGACGTATGGACGTACCATTGCGTGTCGAGGACGGTGGAGGGAAGCCATGCAGAATTATGCCGGGGCAGATTTCGCCGTCGTTCTCATTGTTGGACTCATACAGGTACGTCGCTTTGGGCGATGGCCCCGATATATGTTGCTTACAAGATTGTTCTCAGATTGCCAGCCTCTTGATCAGGAGAGACGGAGCAACGTGGTGGTCGAACCGACAAGCGCAGGCAAACGGTGTCTACGAGAGCCGACGCCCCTTGATTGCACCAGCCTCATATAGGGATGAAGAGAGAACGGAGCGACAGGATCGAGATTCGGGCCATGGCTATGGGAGTGTGAATGGTGTGCAGGCGGACGTCAACGGGGACGATTCTGGTCCGAGAGTCGAACCCTCGGGCATTAATGAGCACAACGGTTGGGAACATTAGCACATGAATACGATAGTACCTAGTGAAGTAGCGTCTGGGGATCCAATGGATTTGTGTGGAAGGATGTGTGGCCTGCAAAATGCCCCAAGATGGAATTCCCATGACTGGCGAGAGAAAGCATGATGGCGGCAAGACTGCCGCAGTATGTAGAATATTCACGGCGAGCTACGGTGGTCTTGGTAAAACGCATGTCACGAACCAATGAGGCGATTCTGTCAAGAAGATCCAGACCCCGGTCTGCTCAGCCATCCACGCAAGCCGACAGTTCCATTGGCGCAGGCTAAGTTTTGGTGTCATTATTTAAGCCAAGTACAAGACGGCGAGGATGGCCTGACCGATACATGTGCACCCGTGTGGCTTGCTTGACTTGTCACCTGGCTGCAGTCGACTTGGTTAACTAGTGTGCCTAGTACGCAATGAAGCGTCGTCAGCTTGGGATAATAAGCAGAGGGCAATTTTCGGAAACGTGAATACGACAAATTACGACGATACATGCTCATAGTTATATGGGAAAAGGAATGCAGGAAAATGACTCGGGATCAAACGGCCCTTTTGCCGGGATCGGCAGGTACAAGTGTTGCAATGAAGTGCCGAGGTGCTCTACAGTATGACCCTTCTTCCAACTATGAACCTGGTCAGCACATGTAGTCATGGGGAGCACCTCACCGCCAATGCCATGCTATCACGTCGCACATGATGGAGAGAGGCATTTGACAAACTAGCAAATCGACGTGTACTTGGGGGACCTCATGAAGCGCAATCTCTTGCTCATCTGATCCTTCTCCGCGTCCCGCTACTCACGGACGCAGACGCTCGGTAACCGGCTCCGGGGAGCTCCAGCTCAGAGGCTACCTCGTAAAAGGCTGCCGGATGCCGTCACAAAACTCGGCTACTCGGATTCCTCGCGTGGAGCTAAGGCGATGCGAGGCCCTATAGTTGGCGCTTGTTTGGGAATAGACTTGCCTCTGACGGCTGAATATCCTGCACAGCCGCTATGCTAGACATGTCGTGAGCTCATTGGCCCGTTCGCTTGGATGGCAGTTGAAGAATCCATGGCTGGCATGCCCGTCAAGTCAATGTGTCGTTCTCGTACTGAGGTAACATAATTTCGATTACAACCGTCTCCTCGAACGAATGAGCGTCTCCGTCAATAGAGGCTGTGCCCTCGTTACGACATAAATGAGCCTTCCTGCTGTATTATACGAGACGGGTGGAAATGCAGAGATGAGCTCTCCCCATCCTTTGACACTGCCTCCCAATTTCACTAATGGAACAAGCAAATCGAAGACGACTCTGGCGGTGAGGCCGCCAAAAGGAGCATTGTTTCACGCCAAGCCCTATGAGGTTGTAACATTAGCCCAGCCACGACTTGTTATTAATATGAAGGCGTTCCGGTCTCGAGGACAGCGGTTCTGCGCTACCTGCAAAGATGTGAATTCACTTCTTTATATAATTCTACAAAACAATCAGTATCTTAATAATCATTAGCCCGGAACCGCGCTACCATCATAATACATCCTCACGACCTTTAATCTAGACGGAATGTCGACCACCTCAACGCCCAAGTCATCAATCACGCTTCTGAATCACACTACACAATGCGGTCTCATCTCCAGCGTATGCACAGTAGCTGCAGCTCTCCCTGATATCGACGGAATCCCCATTGCATTTTGTAGCAAAAATGCTCAGCAAAACCTTGCCGCTTGCGTCCACAACCAGCCTTCGTCCTTCTCATCATCCTCCACCGAAACCGTATACGAACCGAGACACCACGGAGGTTTCTCCGACGCCTACCAAAAGCACAGTCGGACCGCTCACATGGGACTCCTTGATCCGAGCTATCAATTGTTCACCAGTCCACTCGGCAATGGTGCCGTGGTATATAAAATCAAGGCTCATACGCTGGTCGTCACTGGGGACCCTCTCTGTTCTCCGGAACAATTCACGCCACTGCTCGACGAACTACAGACGCATCGATCGAATCTAGGGCTAAAGATTGCTTTCATGGGCGTTGGCGAAACATTCATGAAGTACGCCCGGAGTCTCGGCTGGGCTACTCTTCACTTTGGTCGCGAAACGGTCCTCAATCCCATGACCAACCCAGTGACGAATCCGGGGCTTGGTAAGGGTGCAGGCAAGAGAATGATCAGCCAGACCCGGCAACTACTCGATCCAAAACGCGGGGCAATCACCATTCATCTGTATAGTCCCAGCAACACTGGCAGGGAGCCGGCACTTGAGACTGAGCTGCAAACACTCTACGACTGCTGGCGCGAGGAGCGCAACTCTAAATATGGTCCATCTTCACAGGCCTTTGTGACAGTTTACGACCTCTTCTCCCGTCCCGAGATGACCTTGTTCCTGTACACCAAAGATCGCAACGGATGTGCCAACGGTCTCGCGATGCTTCGCAGCCTTGGTGCCAACGGCGGCTTCCACCTCGACCCCTGCATCGCCTCTTCGTCGGCACCACGGGGCGTGGGCGACCTCCTCGTCATCGCGGCCATGAAGCTCCTCGCAAGAACAGGAATCGACTACCTCAGCCTCGGATACGAGCCGTTTGCCGACCTGCACGAGATCACGGGGCAGTCGAGCGTTCTTGCCTGGTTCACGCAGAAGGGATACCGGCGCGCGATGCGGGCGGTGCCGGTGGACGGCAAGGCGGCGTACTACAGCAAGTTTCGGCCGGACGCCTCGGTGAGCTCCGACTTGTACATTGTGGTGCCCAGCGGAGTGTTTCAGGTCCAGCAGTCTACGGCGTTGATGCACATGGCTAACTTGAAGATGAGTTCGCTGTTTTCGCTGTCGAATACATCCAGGTCAAAGGAAACGAGTATGGTGAAGGGATAGGGTAATGCTGGGTGGTTTAATAGAAGAGGGTTGTAGAGTACATGTAGCTATAGTGATATATGTCAATAGCTAAAGTAATACGAATAGTGGTTCACTTATTACCTAAGGTTTTGGCTGACTATGGCAATGTGGAATAGCTCTAGATCAAGTCCAAGCGTCGACCTGAAATAGTCTTGGGGTGCACGTTGCCGTTGACAATGTAGTCCTCAGCTGTTGAATTAATGTCTATCTGTCTGAAGAAAGCATGAAACCTTCATGTACTCTAAGCATTTGTGCTAAGTTGCCGTTCTTTGTAGCCTCTTCTATCTCTTAACACACTGGTCCGCCGAGCTTCTATGCGCTCTCAGGAAGAACAACTTCGATCAGACTTTCGTTGCCCACTCCTTTGCTGTAGATGTTGCTAATCTTCAACCCGCAGCTCCCAATAAGATTATGCCACTGTGTCTTGGTTCGCTCATGGGACGAAGCGAGAGCCATCATGAATAAGTCGAGCCCTATATGCTGCCAAGCCGCATTCTCATCGGCCACAACCTACAAAGCTTATGTCAGTACTTGATCTCGTTTCATGTAGATAAGATATACATACGCAGTCACAGATTAAAATCTTCGAGTATCCCGGCGTCATGGCATCCTTGAGATGGCCCAGGATCTTGCGCGAATCGTCGTCGGACCAGTCGTGCAGCACCATGCGTAGGAAATAGGCGCGTGCGCCCTTGACGGGCTGCTCCTCGAAGAAGTTGTGAACCTGCAGCTCAACGCGCTTGCTGCGAAGCTCCGCGGGCTGTGACTCGGCCCCCTTGATGACAAAGTCAAGGTCCTGGTTAATAAGTCGGCCAGTGTACTCGGGTACGTCCTTGTCGAATTCTACGAGGGCCTGGCCCAGGTTGCCGCCGACGTCGATGAGAGCAGAGGCATCGCCCTCGAGGTTCAAGCCGTCTGCTAGCTGCTCCTTGGCAGGGTACATGTCGGTCCACTTGGGACGGTGCGAACGGATGAGATGGATGTAGGAGTTGAAGCTCTCGGCGACGTCAGGTCGCGTCGATGTGAACCATTCGAAAATTGTCTGCGTGGTGCCATGGCCAAACTGGAAGGGTCCTTGAGAGGGCTTGGTCGGATCAGATATACTCTGGGGGTTCGCAAACTGCTTCTCACGGAGGAATCGAGGAATCCCCGTAAACGACGGATGGCCACTCTCGAAACAGAAAATAATACCCTCAATGCCGCCCGAGTTCACCAGCTTATAGGTCAGTTTGTTCGCAATGTACTCATCCGTACCGCTCTCGTCTATCATGTGCATGTCCACACAAGCCCTTGCAATGCGTCTGACTAGCTCAGGAGAAGCGCTCGCACCGGTTGCAAGCTCCTCGAGTTTCACCGGCCTTTCCGCCTCGACGACCCTCTGGAAGATTTTGAGGTCGACAGCAACGCGAGCAGCCGCGAGACGTGTCGGCTTTGAAAGACATGATCAGCGAGACTTTTCTCAATACTATTTTGGACAACGAACCTCGAGCCAGACGTGCCAGAGCAACGTATCCATTGGGTCCTCAGCAGCGAAGATGAGGGCGCGGGCGCTCTCGACGAGCTTCTCCTTGGCACCATCCTGTCCTTGCATGAACTGTAGGCCATTTGCGACGACTTGTTCCAGGGCCCCGGCTACTTCTTGTTTCTGCGTTGCTTCTTGTTCCGCCATGGTTTTGGTGTGATAAGTTATGCGAGCAAAAGTGACGTCGTGCCTTTCTCAACTATTAAGTAAACAATACAATCCAGAGTTAGGTCAACCCAACTTGTACATATGAGTGCAGGGACAGGCTCTATCTATATACATGTGTGGGGAGCAAGGGGGACAAATTAATCTCTCCCGCGTTTACCAGTACAGGCCAACAAGAAAGGCGAGTTTTTCCCGTAAACAAACAGATTCTCCGTTGGTGCTGAGCTCCTCTTTCAATATCTCGGGCCATGCAAGGAATGCTTAAATATTCCTAGTTCAGAACTGGGACCCTGGATGGAGAAGTGGGCAGCAAGCTGAGCTCGTTTCTTCCTATCATGCTCTGGTATCTTGAGAGTGTAGGGGATGAGCTCGCCAAACTCGGTACGGGTGCCAGCGAGTCATTGAGGTCAAGGATCAGCCAAAGTCCAGACAACCGGATACAGCGGGACTTTCACAATTTCGCCCGTTCAGATGTCAGATGATTCTATCAGGTAATGACTTTTCTGTATTCAGACAACTGCGTGGACTGCACTTTCCATCAGAGTGCTCCCACGAGTCCTTGTTAGTCTACTTGGCATGACTAGGTAAACACTCCTTATCAACCCAGCGTGGCCTGAACAAATACACTAGAAGCAGGCGAGAAGTCCCGTCCAGGGATCAGAATCAACTGAAGGATTCGCTGGTGTAGTTGAGTGACTGGGCCTTGTCATTAGAAGTGACTGGGAGAACCTCGTCAACTACAATCCCGGGTTTCACGTCCTGCATATCCGGTGTGGTTTTGCGGGGTGGCTCAGGAGCAAGGTCCCGATTCCCACAATATCCCTCGCCTGACGCTGGAGATACGCGTGTCCGGACGCTCTTTACCTTGGCAGGAATAGGAATTTACCTTCTCCGGGTGTTTATGGAGTACATTGGTCAAAATCGGTGCATCCCGCAACACCACGACAGCTTATTTGGTGAGTTACGACGAACTGCAACATTGTCCAAACACTAACAGCAAGAGACGGACGACACAGTCCGATCTTAAATCCGGTACAATAAGCACACGATGTTATACTCTGTTGGTCGTCCAGGGTTGATCACGCAACCTCTCTTCAGTTCCACTCTGTTGGTTGCACCCTGTCAACTGCATCCTTGTGGGTAGCCCTTTGTCACACTGTTCGCAGTGCCCCTTTGATGTCCAAAGGCAGTTTCTGCGTGTTCGTGCCTGAGTTGCTGTACCGTTGATCACATTGGGAACCTGACAATACCTATGGGGTTGCGGGATGTTGGTTGTGAGAAGAGTATATGGAAGTATAGTAGACGAGTACCGACATGATGCATACGGCAGATGTGCCAAGTAAAATTCTCTTGAACGATCGCTGCTCGGTACCTGAAGGGCACGAGTCCTTCCCTGGGACGATACGTAGACAACTTGCTTTTTCATTCTTAAAGGATTTAGCTTGCAGCAGTACCTGCCCTTGGGAAAGCAAGCAAGCGTTTGTTCTATACGTTCTCTCCGTAAATAAGGAGGCGTTCGTCGTTTCCACGCCGTCAGCCGTTTCGACCTTGGCATCGCTCGAGTCTTAAAAGACACCGCAGGCTTCTATGCGGAACTGAACTGGGAGTCTGCGGGGATTTCTCTTTCAACAAGTTTACCCAGCCGACCATGTCCGATTCGACCGATTCCTCGACATCCACCGAGAACAGTCAGGGCCGCGCCCTCTTGATCATCGCCTGGACCGGAGCCGCCATTTCCATGATCTTTGTTGTACTTCGACTCTGTAGCCGGCGCCTTGTTTCCCGATCGTGGGGATGGGATGATGGGGTGGTCGCCCTTGGGTGGACGTTGAACATTGCCAGCCTCGGCTGCTGCACGAAGGGCGTCGAGTACGGTCTGGGTCGACACGCGACAGGTCTTTCCGTCAACGAACTCAACATGACATCGTACTGGATCACAGTTCTGCAGCCAATGGGCGTATACTCGTACTGCTTCCCCAAGCTCGCGATCACCGTCCTCTTGGTGAGGTTGATGCTCCCGAGTACAAGAGTACGATACTCTCTATACGCACTTATGGTGATCCTCTTCATCATGTCGTTCCTCGCCTTCCTGTTCCTGTTCGTCCGGTGTAAACCATACAACCACTTTTGGCACCCCCTCGAGGAGGCTGACTGCATTCCTGCTGCGGTCGAAAACATCCTCTCCGCCATCGCCGGATGTAAGTGATAGTACTACATTCTTTGTCCCGTCGATATTCAAAACTAATAGGCCTGATTTCTACAGCAATTTCGGCTTTCAGCGATCTCGTCCTCGCCGCCTTCCCCATCAAGGTGATCTTCAGCCTGCAAATGAAGCTTGGTCGCAAGATTGGTATCTCGGTGCTCATGGGGCTTGGTATATTGTGCGTAAACCCTCGTTCAAGGATGCTTGCCATTCACTGTTCCAATACTCTGACAAAATATCAGGGCCATGGTTGCCGCCATTGTGAAGACAAGCATGCTCAACAGAAACTCGTCATCAGACGCGACTTACGTTCTGGTTCCATTACTCATCGCGCATTAGTTAGTATTCTCCGCCACCTATTCGCTTCGATACCTCTAATCTTTATTCGCTACTAGCATCGAAGTAAACCTCGTCATCATCTGCGCGACCGCACCTTTCATTCCAGCCCTGTTCGCCAAGTACATGGGCAAGACTAAGACGACGACCCCGAACTACCCAGGAACCGCGTCACAAACATTTGGGCAACCCGCTTCGAGGGGCTACCGTCCGTTCGACAGCCAGGAAAGCACCATCGGATTACAGAACCTGGAGTTTGGCCAAGCAGGGAACTCAAAACAAGGATCTACGACGACTGAATCGACAGTGAGATAAAAGAGAGTTATATCCGGTGTTTTATACAGATATAGGCTAATGGATATCACGATATCGGCACGGATGAGTCTCAGTGCTGTGAACAAGATGAGGTTTTAGTCTGGGCTTTCTGATACATATTTAAAAATGGATATTTAAATGAAGTAATTCGGCAACGGCCGATATGTAAATGAGGGAAACTAAAATAAAATAACCTCTTCAAGTTCATTCCGTCAAGGCCAATATTTTGAGGGTAACTTAACCTGTTACTGTGTAATACGATACGTAGTAGCTTGCGGCTCAAAGGGACGCCGTTGGGCAACCAACCAAGAAGATTAGGGATTTATCCGTGCGAATTTCTCCAAAGAGAAGAAGCGGAGAAATGGACGTAGCAAATACCAGCTAACTACTTCGTAGGTTGTGTTGCTGATCTCCCTGGCCACGTCCACGTCCACACCGTCAGCCCCTGAAACCATCACCTGAATTTCTCGGTAGGAGACGGCTACGTATTTATTAGGATTGCCATAAAGAGTACGGACTCCCTAGCCTCTTATTTGCTTCGTCCTCATCTAGCGCACATGCCGACCTCGTCGACCATACGACACTGCCGCTCCCCTTTCTTGGCGACTGACGAGTAGAGATAGTAGCCGTGGGCTTGCCCTTCCAGGTGATTTTGCCTATTGCCCTCACAAAACCCACTCCGCTTATCCTTTCGGTCTCACTAGGTGGGATCATTTCTGCGTTGATCTGCACTTACCTCTCACCTGAAGAGTTGATTTTGGTGGCAGACATCCATGTCTAGTGCTATGTCGGGTTTCCTAACTTGGTGAGCGCACAGGGGCGCACCGAGATCAGTATCAAAGCCCGAAGCGGGCATGACTTTTACAGAAGACCTGTAATTGAGGGGTTAAGTAGAGCAATCTGGCAAGGCGTCACTAATGAATATAGAGTTTGTTGTTCAGCAGCTTGTATGCAAATAAGACTCCCACTTTGACACCAGCACCAACACCAATCTCAACCTCAGCGACATCATCTGATTGCTACAGAGTCGACAAGCAAGCTTTCAAATTAGCACCTAAGGCTTGATTTGGGGGCAGTAAAGCTTCTTGGTCACTCAGGCATAGGACAGTACATAAATCATCTCAAACTTACCCCTGAACCGTTGATGCCTCTATCCAAGTTGTGCTCAAATTGTGTATAGCGTATCCTCTCGACCCCTGTGCATCACCAAGCAGTTAAGTTAACTCGCCCCGGAGGAATGAGCAAGGTTGATTACCCCTAGTCCAAGGTAGACCCTACATGTTCTTCACTCTTGTTTTGGGGGTATTTTCTCTATTTGCTAAAATCGACGAAGCAAAGGCGAGCAAAGACTGCATTTATAATATTTAGATTCCACTGACGGCATCACTAAACAGTACCCGAGTCTAGGCATATGATTATCACCACCTAGACGGCTAGTATCTGGGCTGAACAAATCCTGCCCCTCTCCCAATCTTCCTACAGCTTCTGTTTCAGGTTTGCAAATTCAGTATACATCATTCAATAACTTGGTTCAATTTTTCTCTATAATGTCAGTCATCTACGAATCCATCAACTGAGGTATTTTCGTAATTTTTGTAAGCCGTCCCTTCCCATGAAAAATATGCAGATCCCGTATAACACCAATCAATAAATCACACCTTTATAATCAACTCACCTAGCCAACCCACTTGCGGGCATTCAGGAACAACTGGAACCAAGGCCCAAACTGACCCCATTTAGCAAGCTGGTCATCAGGTTTCCACGATCCCACATCGGCCATGATGGTTCGTTCGGGATGAGGCATCATAGCCACTACGCGGCCATCTCTACTCTTCACACCAGCAATACCTTGAGGGCTGCCGTTGGGGTTGAAAGGATACTTCTCTGTGACGTGGCCGTAGTTGTCGACATAGCGGAGAGGGATGAGACCCTCCTGGCTAAGGCCTTGAAGGCTACCGCCAGAGGCGAAGTCAGCACGGCCCTCACCGTGGGAGACGACAATAGGCAGAGAGGAGCCGCTCATTCCAGAGAAGAAGACGGAGTTGTCAGACTTGTCCTCAATAGTGACCAGTGAGAAACGACCTTCGAATTGCGAGCTTGCGTTCTCGACTACATTACAGGTTAGCAATGAAATACCAGAACGCTGATTGTGACATACCAAAGGTCGGCCAGTGCTCGGCACCAGGAATCAATTCCTTGACTATCGTCACAGTTAGCAGCTTAGACATCGGTCAGGTCTAGTAGACCTACGTCGAGTAAACATCTGGCAACCATTGCACACGCCAAATGAGAAGGTGTCGGGTCGCTTAAAGAAGGCCTCAAAAGTCTTGCGTGCACCATCGTGCATAAGAACCGACTGAGCCCATCCGTTACCGGCACCGAGAACGTCACTGCAACAATTGTTAGCGATTTGGTGCAAGGAGGACTGCAAAATACTGACCCGTATGAGAAGCCACCACAAGCAGCTAAACCACGAAATCCATCCAAGGAAAAGCCATCCAAGATGTCGGACATGTGGACATCAACGGCATCGAATCCGGCAGCTCGGAAAGCGAACGCCATCTCAGCATGGCCATTGACACCCTGCTCTCTTAGGATGGCGACTGTAGGAAGGCGATTAGTGTCATTCTCGTAGCTTGTCTTGGGATCTTTACCTCTGGGCTTGGAAATCAGGCTCTTCAGGTTGGTAAAGGTGGGAAGGCCGATGTCAGCGGGGTTAAACTTCAAGTTGTAATGAAGACCCGGGTCCTTGGAGTCTGCGATGGTATCAAACTCAGATTGGGCGCAGGACGGGTTGTCGCGCAGCTTTTGCATCTCGAAAGATGTATTCGACCACCATTGCTGCATCTCAACTCTGTCCAAATCCAGAACAGTCCTGGTCTTGTATTTAACAGTGAGTGACTGCTTGGCCGTTGGCTTCACGTAACCAATGGTCCTGATCAATCCAGGAGGAGGACCGCAGGTAGCGAAGCATCGCTTGAACTTCGTTTCATCGCCCTGTCGGATCTGGAACACGGCGCCAAGCTCTTCGTTGAAGAGGGTGTCAAGAACCTTATCGTCAGACTCGGCGACGTTGTCGAGAGAAATTTCAGCACCGCATCGGCCAGCGAACATCATCTCAGCAACAGTAGTGAGCAGACCTCCATCGGAACGGTCGTGGTAGGCAAGGACGATGTCCTCCTAGACAATAATCAGCAATTAAACAGCCACACAATGAGCAAAACAAACCTGATGCAATTGCCACAGAGCGTCGAAGAAGTCACGGATCATCTCAACATCGCGAACATCGGGAGCCTCATTGCCAATCTGACCAAGGCATTGAGCCAGCGCAGAACCACCCATGGCCTTGAAGCCTTGGGCAAGGTCGACAAAGATGAGCAAACTGTCACCGACCTCCTCGACACGTCGAAGCTGGGGTGTCCAAGTGCTTCGCACGTTCTCCACCAGACTGAAGGCGGAAATGACGAGCGAAACTGGAGCAGTGACGGTCTTGGGCTCTGAGGTTTCCTTGTCCTTCCATGAAGCTTTCATGGACAACGAGTCCTTACCAACGGGGATAGAGACACCCAGCTGGGGGCAAATCTCCAAACCAATGGCCTGAACAGCATCGTAGAGCGCAGCACCCTCACCAGGGTGGCCGACGGCAGCCATCCAATTGGCAGACAGCTTAACTCGCTTGAGGTCGCCATTGACCTTGCCGGGCTTGATATCAGCAGCGCCCAGGTTGATCAAACTCTCGGCAACAGCCATGCGAGCAGAAGCCGCAGCGGAAATGAGTGCAAGCGTTGGCTTCTCTCCCCTGTCACAAAATCAGCAATTATCCATCGACACAGTCACGCTACTTACATAGCCATAGCTTCACCCCGATGGGACTTTTCGTCAATGCTAAAACTCGTCAAAGTGACGGCGACATCGGCGACTGGAGTCTGCCAAGGACCAACAAGCTGATCGCGAACCGATAAGCCACCAACAGTACGATCGCCAATGGTGATGAGGAAGTTCTTGGAGCCTACAGAAGGCAATTTGAACACAAGTTCGGTAGCCTTGGTTACCATCTCGGTCAGTCCAGTGGTGCTGTATTGCTTGGTCAGACTCTTGACAGCGTTAAACGGTTGCAGGTTCTTCTGAACTCTCTGAACATCCTTGGTCATTCTACGGCCTGGGGGAAAGAGAACGTCCATGGGAAGGTTGATGGGGTCAATGGGGGGTTGCACGGTAGGCTCGCGATCGGTAAGGATAAGTCTAGAAACGCCATTCTCGTCCTTGGAAACGGCACTTCCGACGACGGAGAAACCGCATCGCTCACGTCGACAGATGCTAGTAAAGCGGTTTAGACCATCACGGTTAACGAGGAGAACTGGGCATCCGCGTTAATGCATTGAGCGTTTGAGAAATTGGAGCAATGACTTACCGTATCGTTCCTGGGCCTCATTGCACCAGATCTATCGGCAAATTGTTGTTAGATTAGTTTCCCAATTGACTTTGATGATCAGTACCTGTAGAGGGGACATGGAGTTGTCGGCGCTCTCAACTTGTCGAAGCTCAAACTTGCCACCGAATCCAGCGTCTTTGACGAGCTCTGTTAAGTGTTAGGGGTGCTCTACCACGGCAGACCGAATGATAACTAACCTGGAAGAGCATTGGAGAGACCACCGGCACCAACATCGTGGATGAAGGCAATGGGACTCTCGGGGCCTAGAGCAACACAAGTGTTGATGACCATTTGGGCGCGACGTTCCATCTCGGGATTGCCGCGCTGCACACTGTCGAAATCGAGATCCGCAGTAGCTTCAGTTCCAGTGTTAGATGAGGCAGCACCACCTCCTAGAGAAAGGTCAGCACTGTTCATGGAATCCCGTCCAAGAACTCAACTCACCGAGACCAATCAACATGGCCGGGCCTCCAAGAACAATAACGTGGGCGCCATTCTCGACGTGACTCTCCTCCTTGAGAGCGTGCTGAGGTCGGACGCTGCCGATACCACCAGCAATCTATCTCTGTCAGTTGCTGCACATTCGGGTCGTGCGGGATGTGCCAATGTGGACATGATGAGTACTGACCATGATAGGCTTGTGGTAACCTCGGTACTCCGGCGCTTCCGACTCGGCCTCATTGGTAAGAAGAGTTCTGAAGGTTCCGGTAAGGGCAGGGCGACCAAACTCGTTGTTGAATCGGGCGGAACCAATAGGCGCTTCAAGCATGATATCTAGACTGGAAGCATAGTGGGCAGGGCGGCCAATGTCAACTTCCCAGGGCTGCTTGCTGCCAGGGATCAAAAGGTCGGACACCCAGAAGCCGCAAAGACCTGCCTTGGGAGAGGAACCTCGACCGACGGCACCTTCGTCACGGATTTCACCTCCGCTTCCAGTGGCGGCGCCAGGGAAAGGGGAAATGGCAGTAGGGTGATTGTGCGTCTCGACCTTGATTAGCGGCTGGACAACCTCCTTGGTAAGCTTCCAGCTGCCGGTGGAATAATCAGGAGCCCAGTAGTGTCCCTCGTCACCATCAAGACTATAATCCAGTCAGTACAGTCAATTGGAGAATCTCCTAGATATTGGGAACCCAATTGAGAGATTGCGAAAACTGCTTGGGAAGCTGGGTTCAACCTACACTGCTGCGTTGTCGGAGTAGGCGCTGATGACGTATTCGGGATTCTTCTTGTGGGTGTTTTTGATCATTCCAAAAAGGCTATTCTCTTGGCTCACGCCATCAATCGTCCAAGTCGCATTGAAGACGTGGTGGCGACAATGCTCCGAGTTGACTTGAGCAAACATGAACAGCTCAACATCGTTCTACGCAACGTACGATTAGCCTTGTTCTGCGGGGTGAGACCGACATGTCGCATACGGGAGATCGTCCGAGAGCAGCGTATTGCTTGACGAGGTATTCCATATTATCGTGGCTAAGTCCGAGGCCGGCCTTCTTGTTGTGCTCCTCGAGAGCTGCCAATGGACCGCGTCCGTCCGAAAAAATGTCGACGACGACGAGGGGATGTCGAGCACCGTGGGCGAAGATGGTATCGAGAATTGGAGGTGATGTGCTGAGCAGCTCGGTCATACGATCGTATACGACATCGCGAAAAGAAAGATCCTGTTCGCCCTTGTATTCCTCCTCGAATTGGATGTTCAGGACTCGACCGCGCTCGATTCGCTGGACAGACTTGAGACCGCAGACGAGGGCAATGTTGGAAGCCTTGGAGCTCCATGGCGACACGTTTCGAGGGGTGATGAAGATTTGAACGCTCTTTCCGTCGGCTCCGGTAGTAGCAGCGGAAGCTGGCTTGTCAATTGCTCCGAGAAGTTTCTTCACCTTGTCGAGGACAGTCGGGTCTTCAGTCTCAAGGTCGACATAGTACTGCCACGAGCCAGAGAGATTGGCGACCTTGACGGAGCTCTGCTCATTGATGCGCTGCACGAGCTTTTGCAGCTCCGAAGCCGTGAAGCACGAGTCGCCGACCAGAACCTGGTGCATGGTGAATGATTGCTGCGCTGAGCGTCGGCTTCAAGGCAGAATGCGCGTTGGCGTCCTATGTCGTGTGTCTCTCGGTTGCGGGGTGAAAAAAAAAGTCCATGACAGCGGGGTCATTCGGAGTCATAGTCGAGGTGGGATGAGATGGGTTCGGTCCGGGACAACCTAACTCCGCGTCAATTACAGAAGCAGCGGAATTGATTCCATGATTGAAGTAGTTGATATGGGCTTCCATGTAATTTCTTCTGCATGGATCCCCAATTTCTCGACCTGTTTGTCTTCCTTTTGTTACCTATTCCAACCTTCGCTGGCTCCAGGTTTCATCCTCCTTCCTCGCATGTATCCAAAAACGGGAATATGCGGGGCTCGTTTTCGTGGAGCAAGAGATTTATTATGTGGGGTTCGGACCTGGTGCCGGGAGCTGGGCGATCATTGGGATTTGACATTGACGTTGCCTGAGCTGGTGAAAGCGAATAATATATGGTGCTTTATCTAAATTGTGTGTATTGACGTTAGAATATCTGGCATCATCGTTTTCTTTCTACTAAATTATGGCTTCCCGTCATCGAATCTGAGGGCATGGAAACTTCGCCTTATTCAGTGCTCTACCCTGCAGCCTGGAGAAGGAAACCGCCCGAACTTGCTCTTATTTATGTTCGTGTTCCCGACATTTATTGCACATTGCAGCACCCCTCTTCAAAATAACGAGTGATCATGAATACTTCTTCTACGGAACATCTTTCCGAACAATGGTTTCAGAATATGCCCGCTGCCGCTAATGTCGTAACTTGTATGTTGCCTGCGCACAGCTATGATACGGTAACTGACAACATATGGAGTTTCGTAATAGACAGCTGTAGACGTGTCTCTATCTGATATGGAGGTAGAGGCTTTATTCTGTACACTCCCCTCCAGCCCCAGAGTTCAAATAGTTATCGCCCTATGTATCATACATTCCGTAACCCATTCGCAAACAGAACTCTGGCTTGCCTCCTGTTGGTCCTCAACGCAGGGTTTACTATACAACCTCACTCAACGGGTTTACCGTGGCAGTGAACGGTCGGGAAATCCAAGCCCTCAAGTTCTTGAATGCAGCTGGAGAAGATTCGCCCTGGTTTGGAGACACGGAGAATTGCCCCAACGCGACGATTGGCTTACACTAGAACGGTTTCTAGATTCCACGCTCAATTGGATGTAGTTATGTGCTGTCACTTTGGGAAGAATTCGAGTTCTACTAACACATATTTCCAGACATTCAAAATCGTTGCCCTGTCAGTTCCAGGCTACCAACTTCTAGAGTTTGAGGACCCTGAGAAGAGCATGCGCAACCTCGCACTCTGGTATCACGAAGTTCCCCATCCGGGGCTAAGACTCCACAGTCAGTGATTTAGCAAGATCCAGGATGGTCTTTTGGACCAAATCATGCCCATTGGCTTTAGTCTCTTTGGTGAAGAGAACGGTGAGCTCCTGGAACACGCTGGTTCAGTGCAGATAAAGAATGCGAACGATCGTGTTAGAGTGATGTGGTTTCGCTACGACATACCTGGAATTCCCAAGGAAGTGGGAATGGCCAGGAATTGATCTCGGGATTCCCATAGGTTTCGAGTTCCCCGAAATGGAAATCGATTCTCGGAATGGAGAGCGAATCGACAAGAGACTGATGTCGATTTGCAGATTGGAACGAACCGGGGACGGTCAATGCACATCAACGCCAACACGCGCAAGACGTATTATAAAGGGACTCGCATCGTCCAACTCCTTCTTATCAAACCAGAGATTCCTCCAGACCACGTGATTACTGGGTTCTGGAGGACGCAAATAAGATTGACAGCATAATAGAATCGAACTTAGAACCATCGTATCAACAGTGAGTCTTAAGGCGAATATTTCGTTCAACATCCGAGCCCTATCTCGTAAAGGCTGTGATCCAAGTCTTGTGGAAGTAGAACGGCTGAATCTATGATGAAAGCACAGAGCATTTGCTCCTCATTGGTACTGTAAGAAGTCAAAGGTGCTCCGAGCTGGAATGTTACTCTTGGTTTACAATCGCGGCTGGGCGTTGCCTTGGTTGGGAAGTGATAGCTCCTGCTCATCTGGTCCAATCACAAGTAGACCGTAGTTCTAAAGTGATCAGATTGGCATGTAGCAAACACCGAGTGCAACTGACAAAGTGAATGTACGGCAAGTAGATGGCCGGAGTAGCGGAGTCTGTAAGAACGGAGCTGGACAGTTTAAATGAGAAGCGGACCCTCTTGCGGCGATTTGGATCGGGTTTCAGACAGAAACACCAAGGACTAGCTGAATTCCTGATGATGACTGGATCAAGTGTCGATGATCAAGAAGATAACGCTAAATGACCAGTAGGATGAGATGTTGAACCAAGGGAGTCATTGCCATCGCGCTGTGTGGTGAAGCTGATTGTGTGACCGGGGCAACGGTTGAGGCTCATTCAGGTCATCGTCGGTCATCCCGAGCAAAGTTGTCTTCTCTGCAGTTTCCTGGTCGCCACTCGATTGCCCGGCGAGATGGCCCATGCAGCTAGTGAGGAATGAAAGTAGCAAAAACTTCCGGGCATCAATTATCTATACCTTGGCGTGCTCTTCTCAAAAAGGGAATAATAAAGCAACATGCGTATCGAGAACTCAGAAGCCGTCGGTAGCCGCTCCCCTCGTCAAGCAGGCGCAGGAAGCGTTAGACTGGCTTCTCATTTGGTGATAGCGTCGAGACACTATTTGAACGTCGAGAATGATGAAGCTGTCAATGCGTCACCTCTGGCTGACCGTAGGATGCTCTTTAACGGATATTCGTAATAAGTTTGGAATGAGGACCAGTAGCTAATCACTCGGAAGTACGTGTTATGGATCCGGTAGGTTGGTTTGTACATTTATCGTGACATACCGCTGGCAAGTTCATGTATTTGTTTGGCAGTATCCAGTCGAATACAGGATAGCCAGAGAATCTTGACAACGGATAAGAAAAGGATAAATGATATGTTATTTAGTTTTGTCAAAATTCGTTGATATTTCTGATCATCTGGCCAACGTTATTTCAGCAGCGTGTCATCGTCTGCAGCCGCTTAGTCGCCTCTGTTTGAAGGAACAATCTTTCGCTGAAGAAGTTTGAATTCAATTTAATGAATTACTACTACGTATTATTATGCCTGATATACAGCCTCATGCTCTGATGATTTGCGTGTACGCAGAGGCATTGAATAACTGCTCTGGACCTTGGAAAGCCAACTCAACTCTAAGTTGTAAACTATCTTTATATCTACAAAGAATGATACGATCTTGCATTACTTAGATATTCAAATGAACTTAAAAAGATTCTTCTTCACTCTATACCGTTGAGTTGTGGTAATCACTAGTGGTGTTATTTTAATGGTTGAGTTCAGTGTGTTCAGTTTGCGATCGCTTCACGTGGCATCACCAAGTCGGCCAAGCCAAGGATTGACCTGGGGAAACAGCAAGATGGCTAGATCAATATTCTGACCAGGTTCAAGCATGAGCTGACCGTATCGGACCAAGGGAAGGCTATTCGGCGGAGAGCCAGATTCACGTTAGGTAACAGAAACACTTCCCCAGACACAGAGACGGCCTGGAACAGCGTGAGCCCCAGAGTCAACGGGACAGGACGAGATTAGGTCTTATGGGGCGGTGGATGGTGATGAGGCCACCCGTATCTAGATCAACGCATCAGCAGTAGATGACCATGACAGTTCTTGGCGAACCGTGGAGCTGGGAGGGACGATGATCTTTGGTGGTGATCCCCGTTGGAAGCGGCCTGTGACAACGAAGAAAGGGAAAACTAGAAAGAAACAATTTGAGAGAGGGTATGGACTATCTCATGGAAGAAGAACTAATTATTTCTCTGTTTGCGCGAGGCGCAGCAACTGGGTCTAATGTAGAAGCATGGGTTGATAGTGTTGCGAGCAAGGACCTAGACCAGGCGTCTTTGTACGCAGGTCCACTTGCAGCCAACAGTCTTCATGTGTGTGCGAAGATTACATGCGAAGTGATAGGTAATAACCATAAAATTCCAGCCGGAGAAATGCAATGATACGATGTGTGGGCATTTCACACGAGAAAAGGCGAATATGGTCTGTAGGGCGTGAGACGCTCTTGGAAGGGCGCGATACTGACCCCGAACGGAAACCATCCGAGTTTGAACCTGCGCTACTGAACCCCCGAGCAAGCCGCGTCAGGCATACCTAACGCTATGAGCACTTGTTACTCTGTGCCCGGGCCTTTAACTCCTTGTTGGACCTATCTTACAAAGTGAGTACCTGCTCATCAAAGCATCAGGGAGAAAGGCGGTTTGAGGTTGGCAAAATAGCTCTCGGTGGAGAGCCCGCTAGCATGAGGCTAGCCACGCAGGTCCTTGTCGGCAAGTTGGACCTTGCCGAGCCGAGAGGCTAGAAGGCAGAAGGAAGCTCAAATGGAATCCCCAATGCAGCAGGTCATTGAGGCTCAGCTGCTCCAGTCGTCTAGCCGCCGTGGCCGAAGTCGCTGCTCGCCTTCAAGTTAGCGGCGGCTCTCCGTTTGGAGTGGCGCGATGCGCACTAACGTTTAGTTAGTGCGGGTGGGTGGCCGCCGGTGAAATGACGATGTGCGTGGCAAACTGGATGGATGAAATGGTACTTTTTCTTTTGACCGGTATAAAAAATTAAAAGTTTATGTCAAAAGGTTCAACAGGGCGACTCCGTTGTTGTCTTCTGGGAAGGCAAGGAGGCTCGGACTCTTTGATGGAGGATGAGGCTCTTGCTTCAACGCAAATACCTGGGCCAAGATGGCGGAATCGATGCCGTGAGATTTGATCAAATGGAGCCATGACAAGCTACTCCGTAGAAACTGGGACATGCGTCCACCACGTGCGACCGAACTGTGACAGATTGACTGGTGTCATGGCGCCTCGAAGCCCTTGCTGTAGCAAATGGCATTCGTTTGAAGTACTCCGTACCCTTACTTGTAGCAACGACGAGGATATTACCCACAGTCTTCTCAACTGTTGATCCCCTTCCCAATGAACCAGCGTCCCAGCATTTCGTTTCCCTTTCTCACCTGAATCACGGTCCATTCGTCGTATACGAAAACGGCAGCTCATAGAAAAAAAAAAGTTGCAGCTTTGACTTCACGCCGGGCAATAAGCGGCAAAGCCACCCTCGTTCAGACAAAAACACCTTGCCACCATCCATGTCATCCACGCCCTTAGTGGTAGCTTGGTGATTTACCCGTTGGCCTTTGCTCTCAAGACCGTAAAAAATTCTCCTCTGTCGCCCAAATTCTTTTGGGTGTGGCGTGACGATTCCCGCGTCGGGAATCTTGGCACGCCCGTTCATAACGTGGTGAAGCCAACCACAAGCAACAAGTCTATCTGTCAACCCCAAGAACCATGGATTGCATTATCAACCCAGAGGGCTCTGTATCAACTTGGATCCGCCCTGTGAATCATCACTCTCTGTCATAAAGAGCCCGCAGCCCTGTCGGTAGTCTAACAGGTCTCCAGAATACCTCCTAGAGCCGCTGAGAGGGCCAATCCGCGCTGTGCATCGTCCTAAATGCCCCCGGAACGACCGCTAGAACGCTACCACTTCAGGCCTAAACAAGCCCGCTCTTTTTCCGCTCTAGTGAGATGTTCCCCCCTGTGCGATTATCCAAGTTAGTGGAGATCTGCCCTCCCGTCCCGCTGGAAACCGGGCGTGGTGCTCACCTGGAAACGAAAAGGGCCGTTGTCAGCGGCTTGAAAGCAGAAACTTCTGCGTCTGAGTAATGCAAGCCGCCCGGCTTCTGTCGGCCTTCTCCAACTGTGCGAAGGGGATCCCCTTGCAGCTCAGGTACCCCCCGGCACGGCATGGACGATGCAGCCAAAGATGCCAGAGTTTGGCTAGAGTCGCAATAGCGCTGCGGGCCGGGATACACTGATTGTCTTTACCGTACAGATACAGCAAGTCATCAATACCCGACTCTTGACAAGCAAACGACGCTTCGTAAAATGCCCATGACGGATGGTCTCAAGGAGTTGGTGAAGGGTGTGTGTGGGACACTTGGCAGCAGGCTTAAACCCCGTTCCGTACTGAGGCCTCTCTGCGAGTACGGAGACCTCTCCCTACTCTTACATGCACACAAATTAGACCATGACAAGGCCAATTCTGGTTGTCATTCTCATCACCAAGCACATGTTGGCTCCCGAGAAACGAGACCCATAATTGGTCCAGAGAAAGGCAGCCTGCTATCCCCTGGTCCCCGCAGACCCTTGGTGAGCACGTCGTCGTCAGTATCCTTGCGAATGTTGGTGCCCTTTCCAACCCTCCCCCAAATCCTACCCTCTCTTGGCATCCAAGGACGAGCGCGAATGGAGCCGTATGCTTCATGTTTCTTATCAGCCCCGCTGTTCATGTTCTGCTGCTACCATGCTGGGAGATATGGGATACTGTAGAAGCTGTCTGTGGATGTTGGGTGGTTGCGTTGGGATAAGTAGACGTCGATGTCTCCCTCGTACATGCAGAGATGCTTCCTGCAGCTGCTCCCTCTTCCTCATAAACAACCAACCAACCACTCCGATCTTAAATTAATCCTCTTCTCACCTGCCTCTTCAGACCTGGACCACGTCCAGCAGAGTCCAGACACAAAAGATCACTTTACCCCGTCCTCCCCCGGTTCCCCGCCTTTCACCTTGCCTTCCCATTAGGTAACATAAAAAGCTGCCAGTCATTGCTACCAACGACCCGAGAGGAACAAGAAAGAAAAAAAAAGATCCTGACGAGTCGCGACCGTGCCCTCTTCATTGCCCCGGGTTTCTTCCCCCGCCCTTACCCCAACTGGAAAGGAATCTTGGGGGATCCCACGCTGGGCTGGCAACTTTAAACGAGGATAAATAAAGGAGTCCTCTCCCTCCTCGTTGCGTTGATCTTTGTGTCTTGCTTGTCTTGTTTGATCAGCCAAGTTCCGGTTCTCTCATTTCGACCGTCCGCTCCTCGACTTGCACCATACACGCCTTTATTTTCGAGTCAACCAAGAACAAAGTCGAGCATCATGGGCGAAAAGGAAGAGTACAATGACTACGACGGCGCCAACCCTGAGGCGGCCTCCGTCCGGGGCCAGACGACCGAGTACAACCTCGCCGAAACCCACGATCAGCTGGAAAGAGGTCTGAAGAGCAGACACATTCAGTTCCTGGCTCTCGGTACGCTCTCCCCTGCGCAAGACACACAACGCTGGAAATGCTGACCAGCATCGCTAACCTCGTTATCCCACAGGCGGTGCCATTGGTACCGGTCTCTTCATTGGATCCGGTGCTATCCTCGCCCGGACCGGCCCTGCTCCCCTCTTCATGGCCTACCTCTCAATGATGCTGGTCGTCTGGATCGTCATGAACATTCTTGCTGAAATGGTCACCTATCTTCCCATGCGAGGTATGTCACATTGCCCACCCAAGTCGGCGTTGCCGTCTTGGCAATTCCACTTTTTAAAACTTGACCCGGATTATTGACTAAACACCATGAAGGTATCACGGTCCCGTACTTTGTCGGCCGCTTCGTCGATCCCAGTCTCGCCTTTGCCGCCGGATGGAATTACTGGTACGCATACGCCATGCTTGTGGGAGCCGAAGCGACTGCGGCTGGTATCATCGTGGAATACTGGAACCCGCCCGTGAATATCGGTCTCTGGATCGCCGTCGTCCTCGTCGTCATGCTGCTGCTCAACATCATTGCCGTTTCTTTCTTTGGTGAAGCCGAGTTCTGGTTCGCCTCTATCAAGCTGATTACAATTTGCGGTCTCATCATTCTGTCCATTGTGCTCTTCTTTGGCGGTGGCCCGGATCAAGACGGCGTTCGAGGATTCCACTACTGGAAGAAACCCGGCGCGTTCGTGGAGTACAAGGCGGATGGTTCGACCGGTCGCTTTTTGGCTTACTGGAGTGCTTTCATCAGCGCTGGTTTTGCCTTCATCACCTCTCCCGAACTGATCGCCATCACTGCTGGTGAAGCTGTTGCCCCTCGCCGAAACATTCCCAAGGCCGCTCGACGATTCATCTACCGACTTGCCATTTTCTACGGCGTCTCCTCCCTGCTGATCGGTACTCTGGTTCCTTCCAATGACGAGAAGCTTCTTGGCGCCTCCGATGCCTCGGCCTCGCCCTTTGTTATCGGTATCCAGAACGCCGGTATCCCCGTCCTCAACCACATCATCAACGCTGCCGTCTTGACCTCTGCTTGGTCTGCTGGCAACTCATTCCTCTACTCCGGAAGCCGTGTTCTTTACTCCATGGCTCTCAACGGCCAGGCCCCCAAGTGGTTCCGCATCACCAACAAGCATGGTGTTCCTTGGGTTGCCGTCCTGTTCACCTGGGCCTTTGGTCTCCTTGCTTTCCTCAACGTCTCCAACTCTGGCGCTACCGTCTTCAACTGGTTCGTCAACATCTCCACCATCTCCGGCTTCATTGCCTGGATCATTGTCACCATCACCTACATCCGTTTCCGCAAGGCCATGATCTACAACAACATGCTCGACGCGCTTCCCTACAGGACCTCTCTCCAGCCGTATGGCACCTGGGCTGTCCTCGTCATCATCACACTCCTCACCCTTACCAACGGCTTCGCCATCTTCACCAAGGGCAGCTGGGACGTCAAGGACTTCATCGCCGCCTACATCACCCTCCCCATTGTTCTCGTCCTCTACCTGGGCCACAAGATTTGGTTCCGCACGCCATTCTTCATCAAGGTGCAAAACATTGACGTGCTTACCGGGAAGCGTGAGATGGATGAGCTCGAGGCCATGGATGTGCCTCCGGTTGCCAGGAACTGGATCGAGAAGGTGTGGTTCTGGCTTGCATAGACGGCGGATTGGTTGGAATTGGTTAGATAGAAGGATGAGTACGAGACTTGATGTCTATGAACTTGTGTGATACCCTCTAAATGTATATACGAAATGAAACAAGACATTTCATTAATGGAATGATAATTCCACAAACTATCGAGACCGATGATGTGCGACCATGTTTGAGTAAAGTATGCTGAGTCTCGATTACCAAGGAACGTTCGCTAGATAATACACAGCATTATCCATGCATCTCATCGACGGCTATTAATGTGACAACTACATGTAGCACAATCTACCGGTCGCGCTCATTGCCACCACTTCTCATGATACTCTCTCAGGTCAACCTTCTTCTCCAACGCCTCCACCCTCAGCCAAGGCGTCAAGTCCAAGTCCGTCCCCTCGGCCCCCTCGACCGCGAGAACATCCTTCTTCGTCCACCCGTTCCCCAGCCACGCGAACCTGTTCCCCGTGGGCGTCCAGTACGTAAACTCGAAGTCCTCCCACCTCGGGTCCCTCCGGACCAGGTTCACGTGCGCGCCGCTCCCCGGCCACAGGCCGTGCACGCGCCCGCCCTTGATGCCGCCGTTGTACCAGGAGCTGCAGTGCTCGCTCATCACGGTGCCGGGGAAGAAGGACTCGCAGTAGGCGCGGAAGTCGCGCGTGGCTGCCGCCGTGGGCGCCAGGCTCCTGATGCCCTGGGACGAGGCCTTGCGGAGGATCTTGGCCACGTACGTCAGCTGGTTCTCGATCGAGTGGCACAGGGTGCCGGCCAGGCCTGTGGAGTTGGGGCCCAGGACTGTGAGGAAGTTGGGCACCTCGGGCGCCGCCATGCCCAGGTACGTGTCCGGGAAGCCGGGGTCGCCTCCGGGTCTCCATGCCGTTTGGAGGTCTTTGCCCTTGTGGATGACGGGGAACTGGGTGCTGAAGCTCACGTCGTGGCCGGTGCTGCAGATGACGGCGTCCACTTCACGATGCGTGCCTACGTCTATTAGTATGTGTCCTCGTAGTTGTCAAGAGGTGACATACCATCAACAGTACGGATACCCGTCTCCGTAAACTCTGCAATATGATCTGTAATGTAAGTAAGATTATCCGCGAGAAGAGCCTCCAGATATCCAGGCCCAGGAGTCAATCGCCGACAGTTTGGCGGAAAGTCTGGGATAATCTCCTCGGCCAGCTTCGTGTCGCCGCCGAGCCGCTTCGTCATCAACTCGGTAATCGTCTTCCGCGCCTCCACGTTCTTCTTGCCGCCCTTGAAGATGCCGCCGAAGCGGCTGAACAGCCGTGACTCCAGGTTCTTGCGGAACTTCAAGTACTCCTCGGGGCTGGTCCTCGCCTTGTCGATGTTCTCGGCCACCAGCTCGGCGAGATCCTCGCCTCCGATGGGCGCGGCGACCCAGGTCTTGTTGCGGGCGTAGTGGTCGATGTGCGCTGCCACCTTTTGGAGTTGAGGAACGACCTGGATGCCGGAAGCTCCGTTTCCGATGACGGCGATGCGCTTGCCCTTGGGATCAAAGTTTGGGTCCCAATTGGATGAATGGCGAAGATGCCCTTTAAAGTCCTTGATGCCAGGGTAGTCGGGTAGTCTTGGATCGCTAAAGTGGCCAGTCCCTGTAATGAGGAAATTGGCTTCGTCGATGAACTCGCCCTCATCTGACTGGACAGTGACCAGCCACTTTCCCTTCTCCTCTGACCACTCAGCAGATTTGATGTTATGCCTTGTCTTGATATACTTGCGTACATCATAGTCATCTGCAATCTTTTCCCAGTACTCGCGGATCTCTGCACCTTGAGCATACGCTTCTGTCCACGCGTCAGACGGCGCAAAGGTCGACTGGTATGCATGTGCTGGAACATCGCACCGAACGCCTGGATAAACGTTGCTGTGCCACACTCCTCCCTAACCGATGTAAGCAAGCATCACATAAACAGAAGTGGTCATGATCTTACAATGCCAGCATTCCTCTCATACACCACAAGATCGATTCCAGGAACCTTGATTGGTAGTAAGATGGCTGCAGTGATGCCGCTGATGCCACCGCCAGCGACAACAACCCGGACCGGAGGCTGCTCGTCGATTGGATGGTCCTCGAGGTCCAGCGGCGGGAAGACGGTCCTAAGTGGCTGATCAAACGGCCTCTTCGCCGTTGGTGGCTGTTCGCTCTCAGGTGTGATTGCTGATGGCGCCATCTTTGATGCAAGTAAAATAGTATAAACTATATCTACCTTTGTCACTACGGAATAACTTACAAGCAGCCTACATTGGTGGTTGGGCTGAGGCTTATAGTCCATCTCCAAACCGCACCGGCTGCGAAATCGGGGTCGCGTAGATCCCTGTGCCTCCCACAAAGAAGCCGATGATAATGCACGAAGGAAGACATGGACAATCAAAGCAGCCAATGCCCTACCTCGAATTATAATGACACAATATGCACACCATTTGCATCAGTCCTTGCGAATTTCCTCGCATCACTATTGCCGATTGAGCTAGCACGCCAATGCGGGGAAAAGTGTCGCGCTCTTGGATGCGTTCTCATGGAGAACTCATGGGCCTTGGCATGATTAGCCCTGGTACGATGCTGCAGATACGTTATCGGTGTCATGAAGATCGGGTATAAGCCGACACTTCGGGTATACATGTCAGCCCTCACTTGGCTGCTATTAGTAAACATATCGCTGCCGAGGGAGAGTCTGAAGCTCTGAGGTTACCGAGAACATCTAATGAACATTCAACTGAGAATTTACCAAGTCTACTAGTAGGCTAGGATAGGCTTTTTAATAATGATTGGTCGCCAAGAA
>JALNIO010001345.1:30475-75941 GCA_023509875.1 Rugonectria rugulosa
ATACGAAGCCTTCGAGCCGTCGACGTACAGGCTTTTCTTATCAGCCAGGAACTGTCCATGTAAATACCGCACAATTGTTCTCATTGTGCTCTGTTCCAGGATCTCTACAGTCTTATCCTTGGTGTGCCAGTTATGGCTAACGAAAACTCCTCGACAAGCTCCATGACCGTCTTCGTAGTACTCGTTGCCGTTGGCTTGGTCGCACGGTATGGTCTTGATCTCATTTGTCCCGTTGAACTTGTAGCGGATATACCACGAAAACGCCGATTGTTCATGCGCCCATTTCGTCTTCCATTTGTCGCAGCCGTCGATTTGATTGGGGCATTCCTCCCATAGTTTCATCATGTCCTGGGTACGATCGCTTGCCTGGGCAATGATGAACCCCGTGTTCAGTACCAGGATTCCGTAAGGATCGTAATCGAGGTCATTGTCTAGGTCTTCGGCCATGGCGATGAGAGTCTGGTTGGTCACACCCCATAGATTCATCAACCATTCGATCGGGAGGTGGAGGTGCGTGAAGACAGCGTCGGCGTCGAGGGAGACAACAAAGTCATGGGTCTTCAGCGCTTCCTTGATGATGGCCGGCTTGACCCATGTTCCATGTCGATCAGGGTAATTCGGTGCTCGGATAAGTCGATAATCGTATCCATGGATCAATGCTGTTTACAGTCAGATGTGAGATAACGCAGCACAGCAGAGCCAAGGTTGCGCAGACCGTAAAGATAGTGATTCAAGTGGCCTCCTGTTCGTCCTGGAAGTTTTTTATAGTCCAATAGACCTTTGTGCAGCATCGTTTCCTCTTTTTTCTCGTCAAGCCTTGTGTCAGTATCGATGATGACTACTCTCTTCCTTAGAGGTTGATTCCATCGCCGAGAGCTGGACGGGACTTTGAACCGATCTCCCTTGTCTGTGATAAATATCGGGTCGGTGATTGGGTGCACGAATGGCTTCCAAAGCTCGGCAAAGGGATGTGAACGGTTCGCGTTTGGCGACACGGAGCTTCGGTAGCGTCCATTTAGAAACGTAAATTCTTCTGAGGCCGTATTTCTGCTCGATATTAGTTCTCAGCTATGACTCTTCATTGAAGAGGCAGAGCATAAGTACTTACCCAAGCGACTCCGACGTAAGCAAAAAGAACACCAATACGAAGAGGGCGCAAGTGGTGGCTATGCACCAAGTCCAGAGCCCATGCCTTAGCTGACACTCCTGGAAAGCAATCATCCCGATTCAGTTGATGATTCTCGGCGGGATGGTAGGTTTTTAAGAAGGATGGCTATTCCTCACATTCGGTCCAAAAATCATAATCCTAAAGTCGAAGGGGGTGAAAGGGATTAGCAACGCTAATCGCGAGCATAAATATGGGATGACAAGGCGTTTCAAGTTGAATAATCCTCCTAATTCTCCATAATCAATTACCCGCTACCCAGGTCGCACGAGTTGCAAAGTCCTAGGTGGCTTTCGGAAGACGGAGACCAACTGCAGCTCGTGATTCGAAGCCAGCTGGGAAAGCGATCTCGGATGCAAGTGTTTTCCAGAGATCCGGCCGGAGATGAGACGCAAAGAAAGTTGATAAGAATATAAGGGGGAAAGGAGTGAGAGGGAGAGAATAAAAGATAAGATAGAACTTGACAAGAGATGCGACGAAGGAGCGTGAAGGTGGAGTGAAGGCAAAGTGAATATGACCGTGAACATGAGTGTGAGTAAGTGAGTTCGGAATGCCAAATGGGAAAGGGCAACTTTAAGTGCCAACGTCACACATCATCACCATCGGCTTTTCTCACAAGAGGAAACAGCCAAGGCAGGTCACAGCTTTGGTTGTGCGTCCCAGAATCACGCCGTCCTTATCCACCTAAGGGGGCTTATAGGGGCTGTGTTGTTTTGCTAATAATCTGCCTAGATCCCTCGTTGGGCAAGTCAATTGTTGTTAGTAAAAGGTCAATGGGTCCAGTACAACGACAAGTTGTAACAGGCTACTTCGTATTAATACATCGAGAAAAGGGACAAGCGTTATGGGGTGCTGCTCTCTGGGTGTTGAAATGATTCTGTGCGCCCGTAGAAGGCCCTTTTGGTGATTACGCTACGAAATTGTTTATTGGTCATACTCGGCACAACAGGACAAGTAACACTACTCCGTATGTACGACGAAACATCAGCCCCAAATGGATGTCTCCGAACACTTGGCACCACTTCTTTAAGCGAAAAGAATGCCGGGAGCTCGCATTCTCCTCGTATTTCCCCAATGGTAAAAGGAAACAGCAGGCCCTCGGATGGTCGAGCAGTTTCGAACCTGCAATAGCAGCCAAAAGGAAAGCACTTTCTTGTAGTCTATAACGAGAATGTAAGCGTTCACGTAGCACCAACGCTCAAGTCTCATCACCCAAAGACGTTTATATTCCTGTTAATCCAGTGAGCCTTCCTCCTCCAAAACTCTTAAGTCAAGGGTACGAACCTTTTTTCCAGAGCGGGCTGTTTTTATATGGTAAGTCTTGAACGTAGTGCTTTGATCATGTTCACTGCCAGTAGCCATATGCCGCAGTGTACGTCCAGGGCGTCCAGATAGTCCACTTCGAGCCTCAAGGAAGCACGAAGAGTCCAACACATCGCCACCAGTACCTTAAATAAGCGTATTGTGATATATGAAATATCCAAATATCAATTCTATTTATTTACCCCGCTTAATGCACACTTCAACAATATGCCATGGTCCTTACATCGAGTTCCGTCCACGCAAAGTTCGGTAAAAACCCGACGTAATTATCTCAATCATGTCACTTTGAATAGTCTCTAGGTAATTCGACTGTCTTGGCCAGACAGCCGCAAAATTAATGGCTCCTAAGTAGATAAATTCTCAATCTAATCATTCATCCTAGAGAGAATTTCGGACACAAGTTCCGCCAAGACTGTACCCTAGTCCCCGAATCGCCTACGCCCCGAAACGTTTGGTCAGCTTCAATATGTCAACGTTCTATTACAACGCGGTGAAATCCTGTGGCAAATCATCCATCTTTGCGAAGAGCAGAGTCTGGCGTAAATAATTGTTGTGATATATATATGACGTTTATATCCAGTACCCGGATTTGGAGTGTAGTCTTCCCTTCTTTCAAAGTGGCAATCTGACCTAAGATGAACCATAACAGAATTATAACGAAAAGTTGAGTCGTAATCTCCAATTTATCCTTGAATATGTTCCTCCTTCTATGTTCTCCTGAGACCTAAATAAATCTTTAGGCGCTGTCTTCGCTTGCACAGTGTACCTCCTGTACTTAGACCTAATTTCTCCAGTATGCCATTTATATCATCTACACCACAGTTAGTATTTTTCCAAGTGTTTGACGCTGTTCCATACCTCCAAGAAGTTGAAATACAGTGATAGTCGGGGGGAAACCGGGTATGCGGCGATTATCGATGCCCCGAAACTGGGCTATCATTTCATTGCAGCAGCTCGCGGATTTATTTGCGAGTCGTGCTGCATTATTGAAATGCCTCCGGCAAACTTAGTAAATCATCGAGCTGTGGAAGACGGTAACATACCCTGCTCTCATCTCAAGCCGAAGTCGATGAATATTATTCACATGGGCCTCGTTGAGAGTGTCAACAACATGATTCTGCGCTGTTGTTATTTCTTGGTGCACTTTTAGGATTAATTCCCCTTGCAAAGTTTTCAAATTTTGCCAAGTCTGGTTGAGTTTGTTGTCGAAATGACTTGCCATGCCCGTAGAGACGCCTTCCAGCTTGTCAGAAAGATGACTCCGTGTGGTGTCTATATCTGCGTTCACTTGGTTGAGTTTGTCCTGAAATTGGTTAGGCAATGCTCCAACAGCTTTTACCAGTTGCTTTGTAGTCGATGATGTTGTTGATGTCGTTTGGTGCAATTGATCGATTTTTTCAACGAGCTGATTGCTCAAAGATGTCAGGGATTCCTGAGATTTCTGAGCCTCAGCCAGCACGTTTGAATCGATCTTGGCGAGCCTTTCATACAACTCCTTTTTCGCGTCTCTTAGCCCTTTTTCTGTCGATTTGTGCGTTTCATCAAATTTGTTTTCAAGCCGAGTCTCTATCCCTGCCTGAGCTTGGTTCAGCAACTTCAGCTCGTTTCCTGATGTTTTTGCATCTTCGCGGATTTGGTTGATGTCTGCTTGAAGCTTGCCCGCCTGGTCGCCTAGCTCTTTTTTCGAGGCTGCCACGTCTCCACGGACATTCTCAATGTTCTCATGAGCTTGGTTCAGCTGGTTGCTGAGCTCTTTTCTTGATTCTGTAACATCTCCACGGACTAGCTTAACACCCCCCTCGAGCTTCTTCCCCAGAGCGGACAAATCTTCATGAACTGAAGAAAGAGTCTTCTTGCAATGGTCTTCCGTTTTCCTCAGGTCTTCGATGTTGATATCCATTTTACCAAGTTTGTTATAGAAGCCACTTTGCACATCATGGATCTTACCAAGACCGCCGTCGATGTGGCCTTTCAAAGCTGTCGCTTCAGCTGTCACTTTAGCTGTGACTTCAGCTTTGGCTTCATCAAGTTGAGCACTAAGACGCTTATGTGAGGTCTCTCTCTCCTTCTGCATTTGCTCAATCTTCCCCTCAAGACGATCAAGCTTCTCGCTGAGATCTTTTTGTGCCTTATCTATACCTGAATGGGCACGACTGAGCCTCGCATCAAGATAAGTCTCCGATTCCTCTATCTTCTTGTGGAACGTGTCAAGCTTCGCGTCGAAATCTTGCACGGCTCCTGATGCTTTCTCCAGTTTGTCGAGCCTCTTGTTCGAAGCGCTTGTAGCTTCCTCGTGAATTTTGCGGAGCTGCTCGACGATCCTGCTCGTAATCTGAGTGAATGGATTGTCCAAGCGTTTGACAATCTCATCACCGAACGCTGCCAGGTCAGCTTCAACTCGGAGGTATCGATTGACATCCTGCGAATGGTTCGGTTAGATGATGCATTGAGGCTATGACGTCGTATCTTACATGGTTAATGGCAGGGTCTTCCATGATTTGGTTCGTTTGGCACAATCTGTACAAGATAGGTAGACTTGTCGATTATTTGGCTTGACTTCAGATAACTAGATCAAGATCATTATCTATGTCGTCCGGACAGGGGCTACTATAAAAAGTCCTGTAGGGATGAGGCAGTTATCAACTACAAAGGACTGCACGTTGGGTTGTCTTCCTGGCACATACATCCTGCTACCGGCAAACATTGTCTTGCGTAAAACTACCCACGAATTCAGAACCATGAGTCTTAGTTGCATATGCACAGCTTCGTCCTAACGCATGTTAACATGTGCTTACAGCGTATGATCTACTTCAATTGATGATGTTCCCCGGAGAACGAGGCGAATGAGCTGCATAGCATTACATATCCCCCACCTCGTTTCATTCGTGAATCGCGGAGGCTTATCCATCATTTTGTCCAATTTCTTCCGTGGACGGCCGTCTCTCATCATGCAGGCAACCAACACGCGACGTGGCAGAACGAGACATGCTGTCGCTTCAAGGCAGGGCTTCATCTTTTTGGCACTGTTGCATACTTCTGAGCCACGTGTACGGCGTTGTCGATGAAAACTCATGTCGCGACTTGGCTGTTCCGCTGAATTGCAGATGCTATCACACCCTCTCGAGATTGCGCATTTGAACATGATGGCTGCTGGATAGCCAACCAAGATCGCTGAGGCGAGTGCTACGAAGATTCCCGCCCAGATCTTACTAGCCAAGACAACCCCCACGCTCGCATAGTATTCTCCATTGGATGATGGAGTGTTGCATTGCCCCAGTCGGTCACAGTTGCTCAGTTCTGTATCGCTCATACTCGATCAAGGGTTCAAGCTACTTGAGCCCTACGTTTTCCGGCCGGATGCAATGGTGCGGAAGATGCGACCAACCAACTTCCTCAAAGCATTATTTGTGGCTAACTGCATCGTAAGATGTAAACATGTCTTCGTTGTTCAAGTGGGCTGATGGGCGATCTCGGCCAAGTCCTATGCATGGACTCACCGGTCGAGGATATTCCACAACTATGGTTGGTGAAGATGCGTGGACCAACTTGCACACTCATATTCTGGCAAGGCCGATCACCCCCCGCGCGTTACGAGAGTGTTGCAAAATTGGTGTCATGGATTTGCCTCACATGTAGAAGTAACCTTGCAATACCTTACTTGAGCTGCGACCGGGCAAAGCCAGCTTATCTACGACCAGTAGCCAAGGTGGACTGGACGGACAAAGGCAACCATTTCCCACCAACTTCGCTGCAACGACAGTCACACGCTGCTACCCAGAAGTGCAATCTGCAGTACATATGCATCTTAGCTTCCAGGGGGCGCATTGCCTCAATTGAGGCGGAATAGGTTCCGGTAGCATGCCGATAAGCGACCACAGGTAGCTGTCCACGCATTCATCAAGGGTAAGTTGCCCCAAATCTTCAAGGCAACAGCAAATATCGCATTAGTGATTACTGGCTCAAGTCCATCATGCAGGATATAATGCGTGTGGAGCGCAGTGCTTCCTTCAACCCGTCTTCTTCTCTCTGCATCCGGATCACATGTGGTGGGCCTCCGACATCTGTCTAACGATAGGGGCGCAGTGAAAACAGTTTACTGACGGTACAGCAAGTCCAGTGAGATATTCCGATGACCAAGTTTCAATCTCGGTCACGCCATTGTGTTCCAGCAGTAAAAGAATACTACCCAGAGTTATAGCAAAACCACCTTCGCCGAGAGCTGGGAGAGCACGCGCATCTTGAGGACGACATGTACCACCCCGCCACAACACCCCTTGTTACTTGAACAAAATAACGTCGGCAGGATAGAGCAGATAAAACTGAACAATCCAGTCAAATCAGATGGAATGGGCATCCAGACATAACAATGGAAGAGGGCATCAACCACTGAAGTTGATCACGCTCATTTATTAGTGCCTATAAGCAGTTGTTCATTATTGAAGCTTCAAGTTCAGACCCTGCCATCGGAAGCTCAGTGGCTATCGAGATATCGAGATGGCAGGCAGTCAGCGAAAGAAACAATTAAACGTCACTTCGAGGATATAAGTGGAGAGATGGTAGATGAAGAGCTCGGCCAGGATGCGAACCAACAAGCAAAAGAAACGAGCAGAAAGGGTGAGGTGAATTGTGGCTTAGGGTAGCTAGATTGTGGCTTAGTAACTATGCTAACTACCCGAGTGGATGGAAAGAAAGGAATCAAGGCACTAATCCTCGCGTTTCAGGGGGGCGTCCTACCTTTTACTCCTTTCATTAGCTGCTGTACCCATTCAACTATCCTTCCCTCGTCCTTGCTCTCCAACATGGAGAATACTTCACCATAAGGGTTCTGAGGTTCTGTCTTGTCATTTTGTTATATTCACCTGTCTTTGTATCAGGCAGAATCTCCCACTCTTCTCTCAACTCTCGAGACAATGGCGTCCCTGCGAGAATTCTCTGATGAACTTATTTCAAGGCTCGCTTTTCTTCCAGAGCTAAATCTAGGCGGAATGATTTGGAATCTCCCCTCGCCAAAGCCGTCAGCGATATCACGAGATTCCGATAGTTCATCTATTGGTCGGCTCGATCTCCTGCCTGAAGAACTACTTCTTGAAGTTCTCAACCTCCTCGACTTCCAGTCTCTGTCCCGGATTTCCCGTGTCTCTCTGAAGGGAAAGAGAGCCATAGAATCGTTGCGATCATATAGAGACATGATGGAATATTCTCCAACAATACTGGCCGCATTAGGAAAAACGCGACTGCTTCAAATCCATCCAGCCACGCTGGTTCGACATGTGCTTCTAGAGGAACAATGTGTCTCTTGTTTTGAGTTTGGAGCCTTTCTATTCCTCCCGACATGCGAGAGAATATGCTTCGAATGTCTTTACCAAAACCATGCTTACCACATGACAACCGTGACATTCGCGAAACAGTGGTTTGTCTTGACGGACAAACAGATAAGGAGAATACCCATCATGCACAGCATTCCCGGTACTTATTTCGTCAGGTGCAATTTCTCGCATCGTCGGGTATACCATCTCGTCAGCATTAAACAACTCAAGCAATTAGCGATCGACGTGCATGGCTCACCAGAGAATGTGGCCAAGCTTATGCCGGCAAACTCGTCTGGAATGAACTTCAAGGTCTTCCAGACGCTCAAGCAGTTTCATGAAGCCCCCATGGAGCCGCCTGGGTGCGACCTCTCGAAGCGTCCATCATGGGCGAACCGTGTAAATGACAGGTATTGCGGAATGGCGTCGATTCGGATGCCTTATTTGACCAATTCTGGTCCTGATTGGGGTCGACTTTATCAAGGTTGCCGGTATATACATGATCAGCACTCCATCGGATTGTTACCTTCTTCTGCCCTGTCAGAACTTGTCCCTCCTGGCATACACCCCCATCGTCCGCTTTTTGCGATATCGACTCGACTTCGGTCACTAAATGGATTTAAAGAACATCTTGGCCAATGCTATGGTGTTCGCGGCCTGCTCCATGAGTGGGGAGAAGATCAATGAGCATCTATCATGCACTTATACAGTTAGGATGGAACGACCCCTCTTCATTTCAATGTATCAGCATCCACACGGCTTGGACAGTGCTGGTTGGGAAAATGGAGAATTCTAAATGTCTAGATATGATATGTTGAGTCTACTTAATGCAAGATCCCAAAGAGCAAAGCAGCTCTGCCAACAGTCGGAGCCGGTATTCTATTAAGATAGTGATCCTCTTGCTGGATGCCCTTTTTGGGTCACATATCAAGAAGCCAAATTTGTACGGATCTGTTCGATCGCAAGAGGCGGAGGAATGTAACTGGCCGCCATAGTCTTGATATAACTGCATGCGAGTCCAGTCCAAGTCTGAGAGCGGAAAAAGGCTTGAAATGATGAGAAGATGGACGACATCCATAGAGTGCCCTTGCCAAACATGAGGCTAGGAAGTAAGAATACTGCGAAATAGAAGAATCTATTACATCCCAGGGTTCGGCTTTTCCCTCCTGAACCGCAATTTCCTAACTCGGGCTATCAGTCTGTCAGTTCAGTATGGCCTTTGAAGTGCCATCCGACGAGTTTAGTAAAGGGCTCATGTTCATCAATATGGCTTAACGACGTTGAATTGTATACGTCAGATTATCTTCAACCATAAGACTAGCGGTCGGTATCGGACTAGCTGGCTATATATTCCGACGGGACATTTTTCTCTATATTCCGCTAAGCTTCCTTGAAATGAGTTGTAGGATGTTTTCTGTGATGAGCAATTTGCGTGGCCTACTTGTGGTATAAGTCAAGTGTTGGACTGACTTACCATACATTGGATAGCTACCTTTCATTAATTTAACTCCCAAACACGAGATCTACCCAACCTTTCAACGTTGTTCAGGCTCTGCTGCTAACTTTAACAAGACACACGTAAAGAAGTGTCCATTAGGTAGTGAGGCTGCTGTTAGGAGAGCCTAGGTTCACCAAGGGCAAACGTGGACGAAAATGCGGCAACTATTCAAAGCCAAGAGGCATTGGTCCGATCCACGTAGTCAACAATAACCAAGCCAAGCGGCCGTTTCTTAGCAAAATAACAATCTAGTAGAGACCAGCGTAAATTGTACGGGGCCGGATACCAGCATCGTGATAATCCCATCCACCCATACCCATTTCTCTCTCCACCTTGAGTACTTCCATCTACTCCACCTCCGCATCGTGACATTTCCCCAGCTTTTGCTTCTGCAGTCCGGTACCATTCACCGAATCGCCAGGGACGGGTCCCACAGCATCCCTTCAGACGGATTCAGAGTCCTTCACTCCGGTCGTTGATGACCAGGATGCTTTCACGTGCATGCCAGGGACTATATCCCTTGAAGAGTTTTCTCTCCCCTCGATATTTCCAAAGAGACAGATTGGGGCCCATGATTACAAACGATTAATTTCACTCTCCCAGCGGTCATTTTGCACAAAAATACGAGATTGGGTGACACTATCAACTCTGTTCCCCAGTCTTAACACATACGTCGATAGAATGAGAAGTGTGAGAGCTTGTTGACAACGGTATCATTGGCTCGGGCTATTAAACGACATCCAGTTCCCCTAGTGGTATTCTCGGCTCTCAACTCAGCGTTATCTCGACTTCCCTTGATATAAGTGTCCAATTCTGCGATCATCTTGACATCGCTAGGTGACTGCCTCATAGTCTTCACTATCGAGATTTGGTCTCCAGACACGGCAACATTCTGAACGTCACAAATCACCCATTGCCCGTCTTGAAATATCTCACCTGGAAAATGCAACTCATTTCGCAAAACTTCTTATTCGCGTTACGATTGCGAGTCGCAGATAAATGCTGCTCCATAGCTGGAGACACGCGTAGGAAACACATTCAAATGGTTCCAAGTCCTAGGAACCCAAAGCCACCTCAATCTCAATTACACTCAACAAGAACAGAATGAAAGGGTAGTCATCATTCATACATCAAGCTTGAAGAAGAGAGTCTAAGCGAGGGTAATTCCAAGTATAGCAAGTTACCCTGCACATGACAAGAGACAGTTGCAGGAGACTGAACCCTGTCTGGAATGACAGGCCACTCCTCAATAAGAGGTAACATTACGACTGTTTAGTTATCATTACCGGACATTTCCAACTGGGAGGAACGTCAGGAAGGTGTGGCGTGATTAGACGTAAGGTATCGCCGTCATGAGGCAGGTGCCTTGAAGCAGATAGACAGATACCCAAAAAGAAAAAGGATGTAGTCGAAGATCTGACTATCGCATCATGACGTCCTGACCGGCTGACTGTAAAGTCGTTCCACCCAGGTTTAGTCAAAAGCCCTGCCAATATCCAAGCGTCGTAGGACGGTGGCGGAGGCGGACTCGATGGTTGCCTCCTTGACAAGATGGTCGACCATCATTGCATTGGTGGGATCGGCTGATGTCGGGTTTGCGCTCTGTTCTGCACGGACGGTTCGGAGGTCGTTCAACTTTGCTTTGGGGCGATTGATTGAGTAAATGGCGTCACCTTGGTTAGAAGACGAGTGTTGATTCAGGTTTGCATAGTCGGGTTAGTGTTCCTGTTGCGAGTGCGCCGAGAATGAGGAAGCCAGCTCTGCAAAAGGACGCCGCCGAGGCTTAAGTATGCCAACCTCGATATAAACAAGGTAAAAAGTCCACATACGTGGTACGGATGAACGAAGCGACGTCTGGCCTTTTGTGTTCTTCGACCTCCAGCGGTATCGTGAAATAGTCACCATGAAGTTGGAGCCAAGTCGAGCTTGAATTCGGGGGAAAATGCTACTTTGGCCACAAAAGGCAACTTTTGGGCAACAAGCACTGGCCTTTGCTGGGTCATTCGTCCCGAAGCAAGGCGAAAGTTGCCAAATGAGGTAATCAACTCAGTGGGCTCGATCATTACGACGTCCTACCTTACGAGTGTAAGGAGGTGGTTAAGTATTGCCTTACATGCTTTAAGCACAAATGATCCAGTAAATTCATGAATCATTGAGCATTTCTGGGACTCATGCATAGCGTAAGGCTTTCATTTCGATGTCTATTCTGTTCATAAAGGCATAGAGACACATACACGAGATTCCGAACCAACGAGATCAAGGCAACGTATAGTGGCCAGAAACACTACTTGTAGGAGAACATAGCGGCCCATAGCAGAGCCTCCTCGAAGGTTCACATCATCAAAGCCTGTTGGTAAGGGCATACCCCTGACGATTCCAGGTGTGGTAGGTACGGGCGGCTCTGAGAACAGATGAGATTGGCAAAATGGCGCATGCACAAGACAAACATCAGACTTCATGCACAAACGATGGACATGGGATAGGATAGTCACATTTGTGGGACGAAGGGCAAGGGGGTGTCCAGGGGAGCCCGTTGATAACAATGACATGTATCGATTCGGTCCGGCAAGAAATCCGAGAGAGGGCAAAAGGATCAAAAATGAGCACTGGGTGATGCCCGTCCATTCTCGAATGTCCTCTTTTGTTGAGGTGTCTTGATATTGTCTTTTGGCGTTGCTTTTTACTTTTGGCAGTGACAAGCAACTAAAATTGTACGCTTCGAGCATGGCGCATCAACTCTGAGGAAAGATCGACGAGTCGAGTCTTTGATTGCGATTGGTAGAATGCCGAACTACGGTAGAGGTGTAGAGACGGTGCTTGTGCGTGGCCGGCTTTGCACCCATGACAACAGTTCGGCAGCCCAAGCCAACCGAGGTACAGTACCTGGCCAAACGCGGTGGTGAGATTCTTGGTGCGTGCTTTGCAGAATACTCCGCATGAGGAGAAAATGAGTGTGAGGAGTAATGATGGGGTGATTGAACGACGACGACTCGTGATGAGCGCAGGAATCTCCAACGAGAACAATCTTTCGATCACAATGATGTCATGCTCAATATTGAGAATGGAAAGAAGGCTACTGAAAGAAAGGCGGACTGAGGTGATGGCGGGACGATGCTAGGAAAAACAAGGCTAGCGAACGCCCTGGAAGAAGACATATCCACCTGAAGGGCACGTCGTATTGTTGATCGAGACGAGGGTCTGGGCTGTGAACTTAGCAATTGTCGATTGGTCTATTCCTCCAGAGCCCAGCCAACGACATACATGACACAGTCCTTGGATAGCCGTCGAACCTGTTGGAATTGTGCACACCGCTCGCAAACGCAGAGCCCACAGCAACCCAAGAGCAGAATTGACCGAGACTGCTCCGTAGGACAAGAGATGCAACGGTATCAGCATTTCTCAACCGACAACCAGGGGGATCGAGGGACTCTTCGGAGCCGCAAAACAGAGCTGATTTGGTCATGTGCAGAAATACAAGGCTTCAGGACCAGTGCAATTCTGGTGCGGAGAACGGAGAGAGCCGTTGGAATTCTCCGCACAGCCATGATTGGAGTAACGAGGAGGGCGAGCGAGCACGAAAAGCAGGAATTGCCAGGACAGAGAGGGCCATGTCGCTCGTCACCTGGTCGTATTGAGGCACGAGGCACTACTTCCCACAGGATCAACAAGCAAGAGCAGGAGGAGATGAGCGATGGTGACTCAATGCCTCGATGGCAATGGAGAGGGATTGATGATGGTCGTGGTGGGGAAATGATGCCTCGGTCACTCGGGTCAGGGAGTCGAGGAGCCAGCAGACCTGTCATGGCGGGAATAACGAGCCCCAGATGGCGCTGTCCTCCATTGAGAGAGGACAAAAATCTAATCAATAAACATCCGTCAATCATAATCGTCAGAATCTGAATGGCCGCCAACGAAAAGGATGAAAACCACAAACGTGAAAGGGAACCATCCAACGAGATGCTGTTTCGCCTCAGCGTGAGTCAAGAGCCCTCCAACCCTGCAACCCTCCAACTCTCGTACCCCAACGCCCGAACGTCCAAAGGATCCACGGCTGCCGTGGCTAGTCTCGCCGGCTCTTTCCTACCTGCGCGTGGGCGCGTGCGTTCTCCACATCTCCAATTCTTGGAATTCCTTGTTCTGGCAAGTACAGGCGTAAGCTTTGACCCCTAACCCCCCCTAGGTTACCTGCCCGGTTATGTACGTCTCTGCTTTAGCAAGCTGGGTACCTCGCGCCAGAACATTCATCACAGCAATTCATGCCAGGATAGACTTCGGTATTATATCCGAATACCGTTCTCAAGCCTTCGCATTGCTCACCGATACAGATCATCGCCAGTCCCACGCATTCATCCACACGGAAACATGCCGGCAGCCCGACTTTGACTCAGGTAGCTGAGCTTGTTCTGGAGCGCCTCGTCAGCTGACTCCCCAACTCCCCTACAGTTTGTGATTTGACCGATGTGGACCCTCTTGGGACAACGTCAAGTGAACCGTTTTACGCGCTCAGTCGGGTCAGCTTCCAACGTTTGTGCAAACCCTGTTCCGTCTCTGATACGATAGGGACCAGGATGCGTGCGCTCTCCCAGGTCCTATCAGCTTCAGGAATGAGCATCAAATGCAACCAAATGGCCGGGATAACACCCTCATCCCCCCATGATTGAGTTGCCTTCAATCCGGAGTCAGACCTGGGGGTATCTGGGGAAAGTGATTGGGGAAACCTGGGGATACGGGGTGCCCAGGAGGGTGTTGTTGGGTTCTGTCATCCAACTACCTACCTACTTTGTGTACACCTCCGACAGCCACCGTACATGGATGTCGCATCATGTATCCCAACATTCGAAGCAAGGATCATAGCAATCCAAAGGTGTATGTCTATGAAGCTGAGCTTGGGCCTACATGAAACATTCCTCCAAGTCATAATAATGAAGAATTGGAGAATGCCGGAGTTGGGCAGTTGGAGCCTGAAAGAACAAACGGCTGTTCAACCAGGTCTGTGCCATGCCCTCGCCGAAACGTTGACAACCTCATTGCAGGATGGAGTTGGAAAACTGATGCCTGTTTGTACAAGACATCTCAGTGATAAAGACGTTTCACCAGGAAAATATGTGATTATCTAAACTTTCACGCAAGTCACCCTCAATTGCGTTCCAGATGAATCTGGATCACCGCAGGTCGGGACAACTGGTCAATTGTATTATTACAGCAAAGTCCCAGAGTAAGCCGAACCCATCTTCGAGACGATGGCCGTACGCTTATTCCCAATGTATTATGATTTGTATCTCTAAACCATCTGGAGGCTTTATTCTTGACTTGACTTCACCTTAGTGCTGGCTTTGCAATGAGGATGATCACGAATCCACCGTTGAAAATGCCCAGCCTCATGCCCGGAAAGCTGTCCAATGGCCTTCTCTCCGATCTCATAGACTCCTAAACGTATTTCAAATGTTCAAAGAGACATAGTCCGTCACTGAAGGTGTATCGTTATCAACGCGGCCAAGACGGGAACCGCAGTTCACGCATGAAGTCGGGGAACGCTGAACTCCAACGTCAATCATTACTCGAATAGATGGTAATAGTTCGTCCAGAATATCCCTCAACGCATGATCTGCACAATCGTCAACTTCTAGAACTTTGATGGGCAGGCCAGACGCCGAAATATTGACGAAAGTATCAAATCGACCTCGGATGGCGGCCGCGTGTTGGGGAAATGATTAACCAGGAACCACATGTTTGGGGGTTTACGGTTTCACATTGAAACAACAAAACATTCCCTAGGGTTGACAATACATTCTCGAAGTGATCCGATGCAATAGACACGAGTGACTGGCGTGGCTATCCATGGCCTCAATCAGACATGTGGTGTGATGTGAACTCGAGATATATTCCCCCGGGTGAGGATGAGGATACCCCCAAGACACCCCCAGAGAAAGTGACAAAGTGCAACTTCAGATTTTGGCGAATTCACATGGATCTGGGCTCTATCATCCCGGGATGAAGTTCTGATCTGATGCCGTGGGCAAAGGAGTGAGGGTCCGGGGAAGTGCGGAGGTCGTATCGTGCTCAGCGGAGGCAGCATCTGGACCGTGAGCAATGCACTTGGTGGAAGGGCCCCTGAAGAATGAGTCCTACATGTACGTCGCCCCGTGTCGAAATTTCTCTTCTGTCTGGTCGAGTACACACCCCGGTGATTGATGTTTCTGAAGTCGATCCTCCGCCATTGCCGGATTAGTGCGAGACAACTTTGTGATGGATTGTCTCTTCCGGGCGTAGTGCGATCTGGAGCCGCCGAAGGGCAAAAAGGGCACCCTATCCCCAATCATGATGCCTTAGCGACGTGCAGCATTCACACCCATTCAGAACGAGTGTGGCGGAGCTTAGGCCATGGGGCCCATTGAGGAGTTCTAAGCGACTTTGCTTCCCCCAAAAGTTGTTGAGGCCTCTTCTTGTTGGAGACGGGACAAAGTGGAGAAGAGAAATAAAAGGCTCTTAGGTGCAGTTGAAGTTGTGCTCAGTGCTGGGATGACGAGAAGTCACCTCATGGACGAAAGAGGTCTCCGACATTGGCAAGCATGGCTAAGGCACCATGAGGCCAGGGGGTTTGGGACAGGGATCTGTTGCAGGCTTGCGGTGTCATGAGGAAGCAGTCATGACGCCCTTTGTAAAAAGCAAACAAGAATGTGGTAAACGAGGAACGGTTGGAGGCAATAATTCTGAGGACGCACGAGTCAGATTGGTAGGGTGAGGCCAACGGGATGAGCGAGGCATACAAACGCTTGGAGAAGGCCAAGGTACTGTACAAAGTGCACGACCAACTGTGTGCTTACCCCAACGCAACCACTACCACCACCACCACCAATCGATTCCTCACGGCAGAGGGGAAATAGGGGGAGAAGGCCTCAACACCATGTAGTTGAGAGGAACAACTTTGGTGGTGCCATCTCTGACATACCTTCCATCACGATTCTCTATTTCTTCAATTTTCCGTTTGCTTCCTTGGCCGGGTACTTACGGGACGTCTATTTTACTCGAACATGCGAGAAGCACAAAAAGCGACAGCCCACAATTGATTGCAACAGTCGTCGAATCGGTGGGCAAGCAATTACGTAGCAAAAGGCAGAGGGGGCCCCCTGGCATGTTTGCATTGGGAAATCCCCGCAATCCCCGCGCTCAACTTTCTCCTCGACTTTTGGGGCTGGGGCAGTTGTTGCACACTATCCCTTCAGTTGTACTAGGCCGAGCCGACGGCACGAGACTAGGACCGGCCGGGGGAGGGAGAGAAGAGGAGAAGAGCGACAGGGCCAAGGAATGGGACACCGAGACGTTTCCGTCCAATGCGAAGCGACGGATTCAAAGGTGACTGGCTCCCCTTCGCGCGTCCTGTCCGCCTTTCTTCGCCCGTGGCGTCATTGACCATCCTTGCCCCCCCATCGTCATTTTGCATCGCAAGGACATCCCGGGGCACTCTTTAGCCTCCTCACCCTCGCATGCCACTAAAGGACCAAAAGTCCGGGGGGGCGTCTGGGGAATTAATGGGGCGTCCGACTGGCCTGGGGTGCTACTTCGTACTCACGACGTAGTTGCATAGCGATGTCCTTGGCCTGCTAAGCCTGCTTTTGGGGATAGTGGCATTCCCCACTCCCGCTCCGTCCCTCTCTCGCCCTCTCTCTCTCTCTCTCTCTTTCTCCGAGGTGTCTTGTGTCTTGTGTGGTGGGGGAAGAGCAATGACATCGGTGTAGTGCTCGCCTTGTCCGCGCCGGCCTTCCCTTCAAGGAAATCGGCTCTTGTGAGGGGGGTTTGACCTCCTGGTCCTTGCCGTCGTTTACTTTTAATATAAAAGGTCCTGATCATCCCCAATACTCAACTCGCCTTTTCCGTTCCCACCTCAGACACAGATCAGCACTTTTGGCTTCATTTCTAGACTACTTCTGTCAGAGCCTCGTTGGGGTTTGAGAGTCGTTTGCTCATCCCTTCTTGTTTTACATCGTTCTTGTCTTGCCTACCTCCTCTCATGGGACATTACCCCAACTCTTGCCTGCATTAGATCTAGACTTACCCCAACCCGCCGGTAGTCTGTCCAACCAACCATGCCGGACTACAAAAACGACCTCAAACACTTCTCCGATGAGGAGGATGGCACCGTCGAGAACATCGACGTTGCCCCCCTTCCCACTCAACTCGCCGAGGATGTCTCATACGGTCCTGGCGGTGTTGCTGGCTTGGTCCAGTCGCCCTTTGTCCTTGCTGCTGCCTTCCTGGCCTCCTTTGGTGGCTTCTCGTTTGGCTACGACCAGGGGGTCATTTCCATCATCAATGTCATGGACGAGTTTCACGACACCTTCCCGTATGCCGCCACTGGCTTCGGAAAGGGCTTGATGACTGGTATGCTCGAGCTTGGCGCATTCCTAGGCTGCTTCTTCATGCCCTGGCTGGCCGACAAGATTTCTCGAAAGAAGGCCCTGACTTTTGTCGTCGTCATCTTCAACATTGGTGCTATTCTTCAAACTGCTGCCGTGAGCTACCCGATGCTTGTGGTGGGACGTTTCATTGGTGGCATTGGTGTTGGTACTCTTGCCATGGTAAGTCATAAGCCTCAACCCCTACGAGAATAACTGATACCAATCGCGGACAGGGCGCTCCTCTCTACATCTCCGAGATCTCCCCTCCCAACCTCCGTGGTACCCTTCTCGTCCTCGAATCAGTGTCAATCGTTCTGGGGGTTGTGATAGCTTACTGGATCACATACGGCACCAAGGAAATGAGTGGCGAAATCTCCTTCCGCCTGCCCTTTGGTCTTCAGATGGTCTCGGCCACCATTGTCGGTGTTGGTATCCTCTTCTTCCCCTACTCGCCGCGATGGCTCGCCCTGGTTGGCCGCAACAGTGATGCCCTTGACAGTCTTGCCAGGCTCCGACGTCTCCCCAAGGATGACAGCCGTATTCTCACAGAATACCGCGGCATCATTGCCGACGCTCAGTTCCAGAAGACCGTAATTGAGCGCCGCCACCCGGGCGTCCGCGGCCTCAAGCTCGAGATTGTTCAGTGGCTTGACCTGCTCAACCCAAAGACCTGGCGACGAACTGCCGTCGGTGTTGGCGTCATGGTCTTCCAGCAGTTCAGCGGAATCAATGCCTTCATCTACTACGCTCCTACACTTTTTTCGTCCCTCGGACAATCTGACTCCATGTCACTGGTCATGTCTGGTATCTTCAACACTCTACAGCTCGTCGCCGTCGTAATTTGCTTCCTGATCATCGATTCTGTCGGTCGCCGACCACTTGCCATCTGGGGCGCTGTTGGCGGTGCTACTTCTTGGGGAATCATGGCCATCCTCGTCGGGCTCTATTCCGACGACTGGGAAGCTCATTCTTCTGCAGGCTGGGGAGCCGTCACCATGGCCTTCGTGTTCGTCCTGGTTTACGGAGTCTCTTACTCGCCCCTGGGTTGGGCCCTCCCCTCCGAGGTCTTCCCCAGCTCAACTCGATCCAAGGGTGTTGCGTTGTCGACAGCAGCTTGCTGGCTCTCAAACTTCATTGTGGGACTCATCTCTCCTATGATGCTGGAGTCCATTGGCTTTGGAACATACATCTTCTTTGGTGCTTGGTGTGCGTTGGCCGCTGTGTGGGCTTACTTCCTGGTTCCCGAGACCAAGGGCAAGACCCTGGAGCAGATGGACGAGGTCTTTGGCGACAACAGTGGACAAGAGGAAAAGGAAATCATGCAGGCTACAGCTGCTCAAGCTATGGGTGTCATTCCTGACCGGCGAGATGTCTAAAGTCTTGGAGCCAGTGCGTTAACTTTGATACATATTGCTTGTTTGCTTATACCATTACACTTATTCATAGCATTCGTGGCGTACGATCTTGGGAATATTTCAATGAATGAATGACATAAATTATGACATTAACGGTTCCGTTGCTCTCTATCTCATCATATTGTAGTATTGTTGAGTGAGTCTGTAATGCATGGTACCTGAGCTTGTCAGTCCAATTTGATCGCCTAAGATAACTTGTGATGAGTGATGCTCTCATTATCATTACTGGTGGTGGTTCTCTTAGAGATGGCAACATACGGGTAACCAGCTTGAATTCGTAATGGGAAAAGTCGGCACCGGTCACCGTCAGTATCATGCAACAAACCGCCAAAACTTGAAATGTAAAGCCCAATCACCCATGTGAGACTTTTCCTTCACAATCTCGAAGCCACTATTGCCTTTCGACTAGGTCAGTGAACGAAAGATGTGTTGTTCTCCTAAAGTCCGACGTTGAAGCCATTACTGCGACTAATCAGCGGAAGGAGACGACAGTCACTCCACGGCTTTATGTACAGGAGCCGCAGGTCCATTTTCTTCTGTTATACTTGATGGACCTGAGAGCTTATATATAAGGAGCTTGAGAGCAATTCTCCATGTTGAAAGAAGTGGTTCGTGCTGTTTCGGATCTGCTTAGAAGTGCACCGCGTGCCATGGCATGTTGACACTGTTAGTGTAGGGTAGCCTCCGCTGCAAACTAAGGTTCGACGTGTAAGTGCTGGGGTCGTCGTCTTGTTTTCGTAGGTTCATCGTTATAGAGTGTCATAAATTCGTGAATGATACGAGAGATAGGACTATCGCAAGCAATATTTGGCTGACTACAACCCATAGTCGTCCAATAGTTGAGACTATCTCTGGCCTAGTTAAGCCTATCTTTCAGCATCCTACCGAATTAATGCACTGGTCCATCATGAGCAAGAAAGAGACAGGCCAGTGGTCATACACCAGTTGCCCTGTTAGCTGATGCCTTCGGATATCACATTCGTAGGCTTACATACTGGTCATGGATTGATGCCGGAGATTCCAATTTTGTCTTCAACTATCGCGCCTACAAGAAACGCACCACCAATAGTGCGACTTAATCTTGTTCGACAGAACTATTTATAGCTTCGGTACCTCAAGACCGATTGTTTCGCCAAAACCAATGGCAATTGTAACGTGTGAAAGGGATATTGCAATCGCAAGGCGAGCAACAGACGTAGAAATGTGAGATATGTATCCATCGCTGAGGTTTTCCTACAAGGGCATCACGGTGGACTATTCCTCATTAAACGCCGTAATACAAACAACAACAGGCACATTGACGTTGTCTTCATTGCTACTAATAGATGAAAGACCAAGCCTCCAGGGGGACTATGAAGTAATATCTGGAACCTGAAATAGGAGCTCACGGGCGCGCGGCGATACTCCATGGTCCAAACAGCCTCAATTATCTAGAAACGGTAATCCAGGACGCACATGTACTCGACAAAAGCCTTGAGCGTCCAACATAACCGGGTGGAGCAAAAGAATTTTAGGCCTTGGGTGCGAGACCAAAGACGGCAAAGATGGTGTCATGGAACTCATCTTGCTTAAAGTTATCAGCTCTAGGGTCAGAGATTGAGTATTTCTACGAGAAAATGTTCATGAAACTGGGATGGGTGAAGTTATGGGTGTTATTTAAGGACGTTGGTGAGAACTTTTCTTCCAAGGTCTGAGACAAGGCCCTCAGGAGCTCGGCAAGCAGGCACACTTCTGAAAGACGCTCTCTAATCCGTGATCACCCATATGATTTTGGAGGTGAAATTTACTTCATCAGCAAACCGGACTATGGGGGACAGGAACGCATCTGTCACCAAATCAGTAAGAGACAACGTCTCTCACTTGTTGCTAGCAACAGAGCTGGACTTCACCTTGGTATACATCTAAACAGGAGAGTGACTATGAAGCCAAGACTATTTCCAAGTGATGTCTAGTGTATCTAGGCCCAAGATATTTTATATTAAATAGGGTAGGTTCCCGTTCTCTAAACGCAGGTGTCTGCATCTAAGTTGGCTGATTCCAAACTGCATGTAAGAGGATACCACTTTAATTAATCGTATATATAGCTCGCACACAAAGCTGCAAACTATGACTTGATTTAAAATAGCCTTATCTTAATTCTAGCAATCCTAAATCAAAGTACCAGGGATATATGCCTATATCGCATCAAGACTTGGCTTATTTCGTAGTGAACAAGGCCTGCCTGATTCATCAGTCCAGAACAGTTGGCGACCACAGTCTGGGCCTGCAATGATTACATCGAGATTCACTTCAGTTTATCTCAGTTCTCGGAAGTTTTCTCCCGTGCTGACCCAACTACGCCGTTCCGGGGACATTCGCGGCATGGGCAGGTAGTCACGACCTTTCCTATAATCCAAGGCTATCCCTGCATCTTGGCTGATCTCCCGCTTGCCGTCCGCTCGCCATTGAAGGCCCGGACAGCCCTACCGAGTCGGCAGGATTTTAGATCGAAAGCTTCGGGTCATCAATTCTGCCATCTTCGTTACTGATTCGGCGATTTTGGGTCGATTCCTTGCAGGCTTAGGTCATTACGTGATGCTGTCGGGGCCCTCTCCGAGCCTTCACGATCAGGATACCACTCATATCGTATCCAATGATTAGTCTACATAATTTATTTAGGCTTCCGTACATTACGCAAGTTATGTTGATCAATGGTTCTTCTTTTCTTCCTGCTCTGTTGGCAATCGATCAATTTGTTGACCCATCCCGAGAGCTTATGATATTCCAAGCTCCGTTGGTGTTGTGTTCAACATGATCTTCAGGTGCTACTTGACCGGTTCCTTTCCTGATTAGCTCAACAGATCTTGTGAAGACAGAATTTGACCCCAACAGCCGCAGTGTATCCAATGCGATTATACTCGGTATGCAGCCAGTCACCCCAGTAGGGCAGCCCAAAATTTGGGCCTCAAACCTTGGAGTGCATATAGGATGAAGGATTCTCAAGAATATAGTCGTGATCTACACCGATATCCTCTTATTCGTGTCATTGCCAACACGTGGCTAGCGTAAAGCAATGTCTTTTAATCGCTGGCAACCACCCGTCCACTACAATCTCAAGCATACTCAAGCCCCTGAAACAAAACTCTACTTGATGCAGGCTTCAATGACTGTGTCATCATTTAGATGCATCTATTCGAAAAATCTGCGATGTTGTAGCGATTCTGTCCATTTTCCCGTCGCACCAAGACTCTGGGATCAGTTGGGCTCGGACTGGCAGATCTCGGGTTCGGCAATTGGGCTTCAACGACAACACCAGTGGCAAAATCGTATACCTCGCAGTCACCGAGATTACTCACATTGGGCTTCTTTGCATAATTTCTTGGCAGACATGCATGATGGTGCGAATGAAGTGCATCGATGAAATTTCTTCGTTGTGAGTGCGGAGGACTCGGTACCCCAACGAGTGTTTCCTTGAGCATCGGGGAAAGCTGGCTTGTTGAGAGGGTAGAATGCAACTAAACACGGCAGATATGGGTCTTAGGGTACAGTACATGCATAATTGGTGGAATGTAAGGAGGTAGTTGTTGATGTAGTGCCTTGCGAATAATGAATGCCGGCGACATGTATGTGATGTGTTTAGCAGACCGCGGTCATCTTATCGCTGGCGTATCGTGCATACCTTGGGTACATGGTGAGAGAACCTCACCTCGGGACTGCTCAAATAGCTCGAATAAATGGGCACTCCATCACTTATCAAGACAATAGAGGTCAAGATTATCCCGAAAATCAAGAAAAATACATATCAAGGCGAAAAAGAAGGGATCATCGGTCCTTCCCAAGATACCAAGTTGAAATAGAAGTTTATTATTGCGGCAGGTGCAGGTCCTGTCCCGGCATGTCCCAGCACAGTGGGCCAACGGCCAACCACGCAAGGAACCGGCAGGAGGGGCAGCTTGGCAGGATGTTGGCATCAGCAGCGGCAAGCGCAAGCAACATCAGAGATATCACATTGAGGGCAACCTGGGCCTGGCCTGGATCGACTGAAACACTTCCCTTACCCACAGTGTGACAGATCACTTTCCTTCCCGTCAGTCCCTTACCCAGAACAATGTTAGACTGTCTTTTCAATGTCGATTCTGTCACATCATGCTTGTTGCAGCACCGTCTTTGTGCCGCCCGTCTTGCCACAGAAGGAAAACCATAAAGAGACGCATTCGTGCATCCTGTAAACTTTTACTTGGAGGACGTCTTGCATCGCGATCTCGATGATGCACCGCCCGACAGCGAGTCCTCAGCGAGAACGTGCCTCTGCGCCTCTGCGTCCCAATCGGTCGAGCGGAATCGAGCATCACCATGAGCACCCAGACGAAGCATCTATTGGCCGTATCAAGCAAACATCGGTCATGATTCCCGCTGGTAAACCGCACCCATCCGCTGGAATCCGATCCAACCCGCGGGTCTCTGGCTCTTGATATCACTGCGCCAGCATCGAGATATCACGAGGGCTCATGGCAACAGCGCTATTCTGCAATCTCCACTTGGCAAGAAAGTTACTGTGAGAGCGTCCATACGCGCAGATGTGACGTGACGCTATCACAGCTTCGCACAAACATTTCCGATATTGCGTCGACGGCTAGGATGGGATGGGATGAACGGCCAGGAGGATGGATGCGGACAATCCGCGTGGTTCGCCAGATGGTTCGCACCAGTCCCCATCGGCAGTAATCGGGTCCGACACAGAGGCTGAGTTCCACACAAAATCCAAGGCGAGCTCATGGTGGAGATGGATGTCCAACCTGGGCAACGATTGCGAAAAAAGAACAGCAGCCTCAGAGTCGGTCAGACATTGGAGGATCTTGAGGGTGTCGACGGGGGAGAAACGACAGGGCGAACGACCAAACAGACCAAGGGAGCGGGCAGGCAAGGGAAGGGGGGCGAAAGGCGACCCGAAACTCGACAAGGCTTTGCACATGCGTCCGTCGGCGAGCTTGGGCGCGAAGACATGAATGATTACCGGCAATAGGCTTGGATTGGGGGGGATTGACAATCTAGTCTACCTACTCCGTGCTGCATGCCCGGTGACGTGTCTGCCCACCAAAGTTGAGGCGGGCCTCAATCAGAGCGACGACGAAACCGACATGAATGACTGGGCGAGAGCCGGTTGAACTCCAGTGCCCTACTGCGTGCAGACTGACCGACGCAATGCCCCAGTACGGGCACCGTACCGCTCTGTGCTGCACCGCACCGCACCGCTCCGCTCGATGCTTGAAATGCATGGCGGTACACGCTCTTGAGCTCGCTCCAACTGCTCCGTACCACGCACAAACAGCACAGCACGCCGATCTCCGGGGGCTCCCTGTCAGAGAGCACACACTCTCTGTCTCTCGGGCTCCCGACGCCTACTGGCTCTATCCTCGGCGGCCCTGTGCCATTGGACCTATTGCTCCCCCCCTTCTCTAGGAGCGAGTTGGGAAGCGGGGTCGAGTTGAAAATGGGCATTCACCTTTCAAGTCTGTGGAGGGCTTGAATCCAATCGAGGACACTCCTCAGCCAAGAGGATGTGCTCTCTTTAGGTATCACCTGCCCAGAGTCATTGGCACCCAAAGCTTGACCGTCTACGCCTGACTTGACCTGACGCAGCAGGGCCATCTCGTCGATGCTTCTTCTCATAAGGCCAAAGTAGGGCATTCACCCACTTTGTTCTCTCTTCCCGCCGCATCGCAACTGCATCCTCCTCTCATCGCATGTTGTCTCAACCTGTCGCATCGCCCGTGTCATGACCATCAGCCAGATTCCTAGTCTGTTTGCCTTCTCTCCAGCCACCAAGAGCTCCGACACATTGCTCCTTGTCCCTCACCTTACTTGCCTCTTTGCCTATCCCACATCCCACCGCCCTACCACGCGCCTCTTCTCTCCTTCTCTTCCTTTCCCCGAGCAGCTTGGTACGAAAAGGGTGTATCTTTATCGCAGAGCCCCAGCTCACTTGTCTGTTGCTCCGTTGCGCCTCAACTTAATATACGCGCTTATCTACCACCCATCCCATCCCGTCCCGTCCACATCAACCACAACCATAACCACACCAACAAACTTCTTTAAATGATATCATCCTGTGATCGCCATTCGCACACATCCCGGTTTCCAGCAAATCCTTTCTTTGCGGCTTCTATGTCCTCCTTAAGGGAGCAATTCGGTGCAATGTCTCAACCACGGCCCATCTATAACAGCTACGCCGACCCCCAGCTGCCTTCCTACAACAGCACCCAGTCCTCGTCCTCGTCCACAAGACAGCCAGCTACCCCGAACAACAACACCGTTGCTCAAGATCTCATGCCTGACATTCATGCACCGGAGAATGTGGCAATGGCTCCAATGCAGACCGGGGAGGGTACAGCAATGTTCAGCGCCGATAAAGTAGTCAACATTGATCGATGGATGGCGAGCGCCGCTCCACAGTACGATAGTGGCCATGAGAAGGCCAGGGATATCATTAATGGTATCAACAAGGTTCTCTTCCCCCCCACGACGCTCAATGAAGTCGGCTCCGATGCTGCTGGCCTATCCGCCCAAGCCAAACGGCGTCGTGCAGACAGCCCTCAACCTTCGAGCAATAACGACCCAAAGAAGAAGAGGGTACCGCAGCTCATCACTCCTCATGCTTCTCAGCCTTTGTACGCTCGTGCCATTCCCCAGGAAATCCGAACCCTCGTGGACGATGATTTTGATACCGGCTGTGAATGGTGTCCTTTCTACTTGCACGAGCCATTCAGCTTCTTCAACAAACCTTGGAACTCGTGCGGGAAACAGAGGGCAGAGATAAGCCATATCATAACTCACATCGTCAGTGACCACGGCAAGGTTCGTGGTAGGAACACGAAACGATCGAGTCAGCGATATCTGACGGAGTGCGCAAGCCACGATCCCAAGAAGAAGGGAAAGTCGGACTGCACCACGTGCTCCCGCGTCGAGCTCTGGACTGAGGACGAGCTCCGGGACGAACGGCACAGCGGTCCAGCGGTGTGCCTTCGCTGCTACGAACCATTGGCGTCGAAGCTGGACCTCTACCACCACCTCCAGCAGCCGAGCATCTGTCTATACCAAGAAGACCTACCCATGCGCAAGAAGGCGAGGATTCTATACACGGTGTTTTGTTCAGACAGTGAAGTGCCCAAATTCAGACCACCACCTGACGCCTCTGCGCCAAGGAACGGCGCGAGGAAGCGCAACCTGAAGGTTGGACGTCGTGTAACGGCAGAGAGTCGCCAAGCAGCTCAGAACAGCAACGCGAGATCAACCCAACGAGCGGCCCAACCATCGCTTCGACCGACCCCATCACCCCATACACCTCCACTAAGTCTCTCCCCCATGTCCCAACGAAGTCCTCACCCAGACGTCTCCGAGGATTTCACGACAAGCTTCTATCCATCCAGCTCATCACCTCAATCACTGCAGACTACATCAACACTCCATACTACGCCCCAAGCATACTCTGAGACGTACCTTCAGCCCTACGTTCTACGACAGCCAGTACCCTCTGACTACGGTTCAGACGTCAACCTCGGTCAACCTTACCAGAACTTTCCGCCGCTTACGGATGACTTTAATATACTATCACCACATCCCACATCGATTGACAATGCGTTTCTTCTGTCGGCCGCAATGCCCATATCCGCCAAGTATCCTCAGGCGTACGACTCGGGGATTGGATCAGAAATGGGTGGGATCCAATCTCAGCAGGCCGGTGAAGACAACTGCCCTCTGGACGACACCTACCATAACAGCAATCACATGTCTATGAATCCGATGGAGTCTTTTTTCAATGAGGCATGTCTCGAATACACTGCAGGCGGCCATGAAGGCACCATCGGGCCAGCAGCATTATGGGGAAACAATAACAACTCCTCTATATGGAACGAATCCAATGGCGGCCTTTGAGAATATGATTTACGACTAAGAAGCCATACTTACTTATTTTATTCTTTACAAAGCGCCTGGTTATTTATTACAGCATATGATTCACATATCAACTCAAAGAAACAACAAGTGCCTCAAGAAGTGGCACAAAGACGACGATGTTTCTTATCTGTCTGCATGACGACTTGTTACACTATGTACTCTGGCTCACAAGCCGAGAGGATGAGACGATTCACGAACGTTAATGTACGGTTTACAAAATGATGGCAAAAAAGATGTTCATTATGTGCGCCTTACAAGAGTAGAAGGGATGACGACGGCAATGACGGACGATTTCACCATGGTTATTTCTTTCTTGATACCTCTCGTGTTCAGCTCGGTTATTGTATGATTAGCGTTTCTTTTTCGGTGGTCTTCCTGGTGTTCTTAGACAGTGGTCGGGCAAACCCATTCGCTTCGAGGCGTTATTGTTGGAATTCACTGGATCTATTTTTTTGGGCCATTCTCTTTTCTGGTTTATATTGTACTTGTTTTTGAGCAAGCAGTCAATTCTATTCTTGTAGATGTATTCATATAGCATATCAGCAAGCGATCTCAGTTTTGTTCAAATGAATTTCAGGCAGTATTGTGACGCGAATTCTCTCGGAAGTGAGCCAAGCAAAGTGGCGAAACGGCCAGCAAGCAATAACGCAAAGTAACCACGTGGGACACACATGACACCGAATCCGAAAGTGCACATCTAAATCTCATCAGTGATAGACCTGATTACATGACTTACTCGTTTTGGTCCCGATAACCCGTAGACACCACCTCTTGGGAATGTTTTCGCCTCCGGACTCACATTTCCGTCGCAGTGTAGGGTAACTCCAATGTGTCGATGCGGCTCAAGAGGTCAGCTGGACAGCCAAGACGGGCGAAACTGGGTGACTGGAGGGAGACCAGCTTATGGGCGTCTGCTACGTGGCATCGCGTGGAATGGCTCACAACTCCCGGGGTTTCTGTGCTTCGTTGTGCTAGTTACTGTGCTTTTGTTGCGCGCCATACCTAACCTGCCGCCTGCGCGAATGACTGGATGAGACGTCGTCTCGACAATGGGAAGGCAAACACACCAAGTGCGGCGTCCGACGAGGCAACGGCTGCTACTGCCGGGCTCTCTTCACATTTCTGGCCCTGCTCATAATGTACTTTTGCTGGGCTTGGAAGCTCGTAAAGCACGCACGGTAGCACATGCATACATAGGTACATTGATTATGCGGCCCCGTTGCCCAGGCGCAGCACGGTAGGAAGAGACACAAGAAATGGATCGTCGTTCCGGGCCGCATGACTCTCTCGGATTGAGCCTTGCTCCTAAAGCTCTCCTTGGACGTTTAGGATCTCTGACGTCAGCTTGCTTAAGGATGTCGAGCTCGAGGGGGGAAGGGAAGGGGGGCGGAGAGAGCAAGCAGGGCTGAGCAGCTATCCCCTCGTAGCTCTCCATTCGCAGGTGCTCAACTATTACGGCGCGGTAATTACACAAGTTGACAAGGCAAGGCAGAAAAAGGCGTCCCGGAAACCGGCCGCCTTTCTTTTTCGCTTCTTCTTGCTAAAAAAGCCACGATGCCCTAATTGGCTGGTTGCACCAAATGATGCGACAGCGCCCTGAATTAATGAAGTACAACGTAGTACCGCTACCGGTGTGAGAAGTGCAAGCCTGGAAGAGAGTCATCGATGCGCTGGCCGCATAGAGGAATGACCACGTCGGAGTTGACGAGGAACTCAAAAACGCTGTGGCACACCGTCTCTTCAATTCTGCTCATTCGCTCGAATGCAGCGGGAGGTGTCCTTCAGCACTGGCTTAGCACTGGCTTATGACGGTGAAGCAATGCGGAAACCTGCTTTGTGCCTTGAATTAGCAACGCCAGCGCATGACGGGCCTGCTATGTACAGCCACCGCGACTGCATAAGCGCGACTGGTGAATACGGGACTTGCATTGCGACGAGAAGACGACTGATCTGGGGGTGGTTAAATTGCGTACAGCCGAGCACCTAGCGTGTTTGCCCGACGGCAGTGCAGTGCAGTGATGAGGAGGAAGAGCGGAAAAAGCCACATTGTCGCAGAACTCGAGCAGCCACGTGAAGACCAACAGGGCAAATCAGTCGCAAATCCGGGGGGACGCGGGTAACAGATCGGTGCTGACGGGCCATTTCTTTCATTCAATTTCTGCAGCCCAAAGCCGAGAAGCTGGAAAACCCAACAGTACGTACTCCGTACTTGTACTCCCGGTCCCCCTTGTCCCCTGTCGCCTTGTGGCCGGAGGAATTTCAGACCAGGGCGCCCATGAATCGAGTGGTCAGCACCGGTCGCTTTGGGTTTTGCCTGTCGAGCCCTTGTTCATAAGACACAAAAAGAAAGAGACAAGAAGAACAGCGACTGGGATGCGCATCTCGCGAAGTTTCAGCTTGGGCGGAGGGGGACCCTTGGCATCAAACATGCAAGAAGGAAGATGCTGCTGCGTGCTGCGTCGGAAAATAACGCAGGGCAATAAGAGTTTTCGCTTGCGAAACAAAATGAATCTCTGCAGTTTTGCGTGTGGCCTTGCTTTCCGCTTTCCGCTTTCCGCATCCATCTTCGGGATGAAGGCAGGAGCAGGAAAAGAAATGAGACCGGTCAGGTCAGCTTTCTGTGATGACGAGATTCCCACCCAAACCACGGTTGTGGAAGGACTGCACCCGCTTTCACCACGATGACTTTTCCCAATAAGGCCTGGAGTTTTGTTTCTCCTTGTTCATTTGGCTCAGCTGAGATGATTTCAGCAGTGGGCTTGCTCGTATTTGCTCGTCGATCAACATCTTGTTCTTCCGAAACCATCAGCCCTTTTTTTCTCTGCTTTGCTCTTTTCTGCTCTTTTCTCCAGAGTCACTTTCCCTCGTGCGGTCCACGATGGCACGGCCGGAGAGTTCCTCAAATGGGCAAGGTGCCAGGGGAGAGAAGAGACCAAGAGGTCGGAGCGAAGCGAAGCGATGCTCAGGTACAAGGGGGTCTTTTGGGGGCCTTGGGGGCCCTGGGGAGCCCTTAGCAAGGGGCCTAATTGGCAACCAGAGCGGGAGTGCAGGTTAGCGTCAACGGCGGCCAATCATGGACGGACAAGGAAATTATGCAAATTTTAGCCCATTGTGTTTTTGCATATTGAATCAATGAAAAACCACGAGACACGAGACACGAGACGAGGCGCCTGCCCATTGAATCATGTCGAGGTCATTTAGCACCATTAGCGCGGACCTCCTCTGTACCTAGGTACTCTGTAATTACCATGTATAATAGTTTCTGCTTGGGTAATTGCCTACTTGCCTACCAAACTTGACCCATTTATGAAAATGCCCCCCTCCAGATTCAATTAATCAATTAAACTGGTAGCGCAGACGCCAAAGAGTGGAGGTGGCTGATCCGGTGACGATTCGCCAACCTTGATTGATTGTTTGTCTGGTGGAGAGACGTCTTCTTCTCTACCGCAACCTCTCGCCAGTCTCTTCCAAAGGGCCCCCCATTGCACCATAGCGGTGGCGACAAGGCTAAAGGAGCAGATTTTCTCTCTCTTCATTTTGCCTCGATGGTGTTCGTGGTAGTTGAGCGAGTCGATCATTTCCTCTCTAAAATCTCGCTCATCTCCCGCCTTTGTGGTGCCATTGAGTAATGGAAACGGTGAGCTGTCAAGCTCGCATGAGTGACGATCTCCCTTGGCAACCGGGTGAAGGAGTGGAATGGATGCATGAGCATGAGCGAAGAGCCTGCATTGCTCACTGTGACCATTATAGCCCCCCCTCTCTTAGCCTTCCGCTCACCCCCTACCTACCGTTGTTTGGTGGTCACTGATCAAGATGCAATCGACTCGTGGAGCTCGACAAACTCCCACTTTACGCGGGAGAAACAGACACCGTACCCGCGTGGCCATTACGGTTGCATCGTAGCCGACCACCCAGCCTGACACACAGAGGAAACACCCAAAACTCCCAGGGTTGGATGACGAGGCACGACCTGATGCGCTCAGAAGTCGACCAGCAGCGTCTCAGCGCAAGAGGGGAGGGGCAAGAATGGCCGTGGCCAGGCCCAGGCCCCCCTCATAGGCAAGGCTTTCACTACAGGTGCCCACGCGCCGGAAGGCCAGAGAACAAGGGCCTTGTAGGAAGACTGCCCTGAACTTGGGGTGTGGGTGTAATTTCGGCGCGACAGTTCTCGTCACTGGTTGTGAAAAGCGCGTTTTCAGTTTGCTCGGTTGCCCAGGTTGTTGGTACCCGAGACAAGGGTGCTGTCGCGGGCACATTCCATGTCACAACTACAGTGTACGAGGTACGAACCCCAACAACTCTGTTCAATTTCTCCGGGTTTCCGTCCCTCTCCCAATACCACTCCCACCCCCCGGTCTCTTTTCATGGACTCTTCTGTATTGGCTGTCTGTCACTCTTAAGCCGTTCGGTCCTGGTCCACCCTGTGCCTGGCGGCACTCGGGGCTTCCCCCCGCCCACTCGCATCAACTAACGCTGGCCCTGGTCAATCTCGGCCGGTTTCTGGTTGGCCATCCAGTCAGAACTCGTGCCTGGAGCTGAGAACAGAAATGGAAAAATGGCCTGCCGTGATTTCATTGGTGTGCCTGGCTTGACGTGTGTTTGGTGCGCTGGTTCCTGCGTTGCCGTCCCTCCTCCTCCCCCCCAAGCGCAGGTACTTCATGGATCCCGTCCCCCATCCTCGACTTAGCCCTCCCTTCCTGTGATCCCTTTGCACTTCATATTCACACTTCAAACGCACAAGACTTCGTTGGCAAAGTCTACTTGCTCGTACATTCGTCTTCTTCGCACTCGCACAGCCTTTGCTATTTACAACCCAACTGTCTAGGATATCGAATATCCTTCAGTCCCACTCATTCACATACTCGCTCCAGGCCTCTTACACGAGCCGTAACAAACAACACATCTACATATACCCGTCGTCGCTTTGAAAGCACTTCTACGACTCTACGAAAACACCGGCATTCTGGATTTCTCGCAATCGACAGAGTCAAAATGCACTTCTCCAAGCTAGTCCTTGCCGTTCTCCCGGCTCTTGCTCTCGCCGAGGAGACCACCACCAAGACCTCCACCACCACTCTCACCAAGACCTACAGCCTCTCCAAGGTTCACACTGTCACCGCCGTTTACACCGGCCAGTCCACCACCGAGGCCGTCGTCACCGCCAACAGCACCACGCCCCTCATTCCTCAGTCCGAGACTCCTACCGTCTACAGCACTCCCAGCACTCCCACCGCCACGGACCTCACCAGCTACACCACCCCTGCTGCCTCCGGTTCTGCCTCGGCTAGCCCTACCACGGCCACTGGTGCTGGAAATGCTCTCAATGCTGGCAAGGTCGTCCTCGCCGGTGTCCTCGGCATGGTTGCTGTTGCCCTGATGTAAGGCGTTGTGGGCGCGCAACTTGAAGATGATGAGCTTGAGGTCGATTTCGACTTTGACTTTAACCTCATGATGTACTCATCATCTCATCCTACATGCATTTCCTTTGTCAAAACCTTTTATATTTTATTGCCTCATTTGCGGTTCTGCCATCAGTGCGGCCCGAATACTTCTCTGGCATAACGATGAAAACGACGTCAACAGCGCCACGACGATACCACTTGCAGAATGGCTTTCGCCGTCCAGCATTACTCTTGCATTACTTGACGAGTCGAATCCTTGTCTTCTTCGCATTCCGACTCTGCCCTTTTATGAGAGAGCTCGGCCGCCTCCTTTTGTTTTCATCGCGAGTAACGCCCGCTCCCTTGTCGATATACCTCGCGGGCTTCAACTCTTTAATCACTTTCCCTTCATTCCCCAGCACTACAAGCACCTCGCGCGCGTTGACGGCGCTGCGCACAACCTCAACTGGATTTTTCGCTTTCTTGAACATTTGTTCCCTCCTGGGTTTTTCTTCGTCCTGGCGCGTCTGATGAGTAGTCGCCGGCTATCAAGGGTCCCTTAAGCCTGTTCTATTTCACCCATTCTACATATCTTTTTTCCATCACCAACTTTCCGCATCGCTCTTCTATGCGATGTTTTCAAGGCTTTTGGCGTGACGGATAGCTGGCGGCTTTGAGATGTCAAAATCCTCATCAGACTCCCCGGGACGATAACATGGTGTGTGTTTGCTGGCTGGAGACTATTAGCATTGTTATTCGATCAACATCTTTTCATTTGGCTCTGCTGCGCTTTTAGAGAGCCAGAACCGAGAAGACGGGGACGGGAAGAAGAACGTCGGTGACGAGTAAACAATAATATTTTTCACTTCGACATGTTTGCTTCTTGGATGAATGCACTTTTCTTTCATTTTTCTCTCTGGCGATACCCCCTTTTGGATAGCGGATAGTGAGGAGCGTGGCTCATTCTCGCCTTACAAGCTAGACGTCCCGAGACGCAGCGCCTTGTTTGAAGAGATGTGTCCACGGCTCTTGGGATGGAAAGGATTGCGGTTTGGAGTATGACTCTTTTTGTTCTTTTCGGCGGGGTTGGGAGTTGGTTTGGAGACATAAAAAATTAGGGGGATTAGGTGTTTCAGTGTCTTGGGAAGCGGTTCACGACTTGATGAGCCGCGACGAGATGGCTAGCTACCTCCAGTACCGTAGTAGATAGGAAAGCAATGGTACTTGAACTACGCTCTGCTCAAAGTACCGTGTCCCCCCCTTTACGACTCTGACTTTGTGAATAGCTGGATCGGATTGTGTGGTATTGTTTGGCATCTATATAGTCTTCAAGTGATTCGGCAACTTGATTGTTCTCGGCATCTTCCTCCGGGCCATTGTATCGAACCGATGAGTAATAGACGCACTCGGTGGCGCGCACCGAACCCTTGAACCGCCGAAACGAACTGCTCGCGTGGGAGTCTTGCGCTGGAGCTGATTAAGGATGTTCCGCCAGCTGCTCATTGGTTCGTCCCTAGCGGCAGCGCCGGCCATGCAAAGCCGGGCGGGTCCCATCGGCTTTCTGCTCCCCCATCCATTCTGCATTGGATCGCTGCAGCCAGCTTTTTAATCAATTCAATCCCGGTCTGGACATCCCACCATCAGGTGAACCGACTTTTTGAGCCTTGTCTCTTCCCATTTGCGGCGAGTTCAAGCCGTACTCTTACACTGTCGACCGGATCGTCATGGCATCCATTGCTCCCTCGCTCAAAAGGGCTCATACCCCTCTTCGACGAGCCCTGAGCAGGACTTCATGTGCTCGCTCTTTCGCCACAGTTCCCTCCGAGCCCAGCGAACCCGGCAAAGCTACCCCGAAACGCAAGTCGTACTTCAAGGACACCCAGCTCGCATCCTTCTCCGACTTCATCGCTACCTCGTCCCCGACGCAGCCTCTGTCACCTGCTGAGGCTTATTCTCTCAAAACCGCCGAGGTCGGCCCCGAGGGCAAGAAGAGGACCATTACACGATTGCCCGAATGGCTCAAGACACCTATCCCCGCTGGAAACGACAACTTCAAGTCTATCAAGAAGGATCTTAGAGGATTGGGGCTGCATACCGTTTGCGAGGAAGCTCGCTGCCCCAACATTTCCGAGTGTTGGGGTGGCTCCGACAAGAGCGCTGCCACTGCCACCATTATGCTGATGGGTGATACCTGCACCCGAGGATGCCGATTCTGCAGCGTCAAGACGAACCGAAAGCCGGCGGCCCTCGACCCGCACGAACCAGAGAATACGGCCGAGGCTCTGGCGAGATGGGGACTGGGTTACGTCGTCCTTACCAGTGTGGATCGTGACGATCTCGCCGATGGCGGCGCAAGGCACTTTGCAGAGACAATCCGGAGGATCAAGCAAAAGAAGTCGACACTCCTGGTTGAGGCACTGACTGGTGATTTCCGCGGGGACTTGGATATGGTGAAGATTGTGGCGGAGAGTGGGTTGGATGTGTATGCTCACAATGTCGAGACTGTCGAGGACCTCACCCCGTACGTACGAGATCGCAGAGCGACCTTCCGCCAGAGCTTGAGCGTGCTCGAGCATGTCAAGAAAGTCAGAGGCAAAGAGGGCATTATCACCAAGACAAGTATCATGCTGGGACTTGGAGAGCAGGAGCGTGAGGTCCAAGCTGCGCTCGAAGGTGAGTTCCCAAGAACGGTGTAGCTGCTGATATTTGAAGGCTAATGATTTTCGCAGAACTTCGAAAGGTCGATGTCGACGTCGTCACTTTCGGTCAGTATATGCGACCTACTAAACGCCACTTAAAGGTCGAAAAGTATGTCACTCCCGACGAGTTTGAGATGTGGCGCAAGCGAGCTCTGGACATGGGCTTCCTCTACTGCGCAAGTGGTCCCCTAGTACGGTCGTCTTACAAGGCCGGAGAAGCGTTCATCGAGAACGTCCTGCGCAAACGCGCCGGGGAGACGGGCATGGCCAATAGCACACTGGCCAAAGCTGTTGCACTCGAGACTGGGAGTGCGGCGCGATCAACCATTTGAGCATACATCAGTAGAATTTCGGATTTGTGCTTCAAGAACACAACACTAGTAATCGTTTGTAATGGTTTATGAGCACGGCGGCGACCTCGTGGGCTGGCGTTGAAAATTGGATATGGATTAATTGGTGCAGACTCAACTATAGAAATACTGGCCTTCAACAGGGTCCAAACATAGGCATGCTTGCTTGCCTGAACCGCAATAAACCCACGTCTTTCACTGTTCGCGACACGGGACATCTGACAACTCATACTTTAAACATCTCATCCCTCAATACTCTCATGCGCATCACAGTGATTCTGACGTCTCCCACGCCGCCGCAAACAAGGCCCTGTGCTCTTCGTATCAACCATGGCACTACTTTGCGGTCTGAGGACGAATCTGTCTCTGATTCGCCGTTTAGCGAACCAAACGGCATGAATCGTTGCTAACACAAGATGCACTTTCCCGCCGTAACTGCCACGACGGAGAGGAGGCTGTATCACTGCAAACCCGAGGAACCCGTCACGCGAGGGGATGACGGCCGAATAGCCAAATACAGCAATGCTCATCCATCGTCTTGAAGCGAGGTCCTGGTTGTCAGTGAATCCGCGTGTGAAGCTGCCTATCAGATATTGGGGAAGTCGTAGACCAGGCTTTATTGGTCCCGGTGAGGCAGGAAAGTCAACGGGGCTTCATCGTCCCTTCTCGATTGGATCGCGTTCGTCACTTGACGTTTAATAAAGGCAAGCCCAAAGAACCACACCTTTTTTTATTGCTCTAGCAACTGGAAGCCTCTTCCGAATCTTCTTACTTATTAATACTGCATCTTTCATACAACTTCGACTTCTACGCCGTCGTGATGAAACTCTCCTCTCTCCTTTGCTTCGCCCTCGCCGGCGCTGCGGAGGCAAAGTATTGGCTGGAGGATATTGGCCATTACGGTCGATCTCCGTATTTTCCAGACCTCACGTACCGCGTCTTTCGAAACGTCAGAGATTATGGTGCCGTGGGTGATGGAGGTGTGTGACTCTTGCAAAGTGGCTTTTGGACAGTTTCGTTACTGACAATCTTCCAGTCCACGACGATACTGCCGCCATCAATGCCGCCATCAGTGCTGGAGTTCGATGCGCATCCGGAGTATGCATGGGAAGTACCCTGTCCCCAGCGACTGTCTATATCCCTGGAGGGTATGTACTTTAGTTCTGGAGCACCTGGTCCATGGATGATGGGACAATGACCTCTGACGAGCATTAGGACATACTTGATCAGCAGCGCCATTATTGATCTATATTACACTCAAATCGTGGGTGATCCGAACGACCGGCCGATAATCAAGGCATCCGGGGCCTTTGACAAGAAAAGCTTTAGCCTCATAGATGCAAACCCCTACCTGCCCAACGGAGCGCTCTCCTGGAACTCGACCAACACTTTCTTCCGCCAAATTCGCAACTTGATCATCGATACTACGGCTGTGCCACCAGAATTCCCTGCTGTAGGAATCCACTGGCCTAGCTCGCAGGCATCATCTATCACGAACTGTGTATTCCGACTTTCGGCGGTCCCTGGCAACCGCCATACTGGGCTCTTCATCGAGGAGGGGTCGGGTGGTCTATTGAATGACCTTTACTTCTATGGAGGCGGAAATGCCACAGTTCTTGGCAACCAGCAATACACGGCACGGAATATCTGGTTTGAGAATGCAGATGTCGCCGTACTGATGACCTGGAACTGGGGATGGACTTTCAAGAGCGCCTACTTTAAAAACTGTCGAGTCGGGATCAAGATGGACGATGTGTCATTCGGTGTCGGCTCCATCACCATGGTCGACAGCCGGTTTGAGAATGTGGGAATCGCTATTGTGACGACTCGGACCAGGGGCAGCTCCTTGGGGAGTGGAGGAACCTTTGCCATGGAGAACGTCCAATTTCAAGGCGTCAATGCTGTCATCGTTGGTCCTGGTGGTGTCGATCTTCTCGGAAGCACCCTCACCATCGACACCAATGACGTTTTTGTCATGGTAAATATCCAGAATCAAGTGGAATATGGGATGCTAACGGACTATAGGGGCATATGGCACATCCTGGGGGTTTGTTTGATGAGACGGCATACTTCAACATGTCGACAGAGCGAAGTGCTAACCTCCTTGATGGAGATAAATACTATGAGAGATCCAAGGTATGTATCACGGTGCCTTAGGTGACCAACACTAACGTACGACAGCCACAATATGAACAAGTATCCGCGGCATATTTCCAATCCGCGAGGGTCAACGGAGCCGTTGGTGATACCGCTCACGACGATACGGAAGCGCTCAACAAGCTGTTCAGTTATGTTGCTGCCAACGGGATGATTGCATACCTCGATGCAGGCATATACATGGTGACGGATACAGTTTACATTCCCCCAAATGCGAAGATTGTAGGAGAGGCCCTGGCCTCCATCATCATGGGCATAGGTCCCAAGTTTCAGGATGTCAACAATCCTCGACCAGTTGTTCAGGTCGGCCGTCCTGGCGACGTGGGCCAGATCGAATGGTCAGATACCATTGTGTCTACTCGTGGTGGTGCTGCTGGAGCGATCCTAATTGAGTACAACTTATACTCTCCAGGTGTCCCGTCGGGGATGTGGGATGTACACACTCGCGTTGGAGGATTTGCTGGGACTTCGCTACAGGTCTCCGAGTGCCCTGTCGTCATGGATTCGAACACTATCAACGCCAATTGTATCGCCGCGTACATGAGCATGCACATCACAGCATCGGCTGGCGGGCTTTTTACCGAGAATTGTTGGTTCTGGGTCGCGGACCATGACATGGAAAATCAGGGTTATCAGCGAATTGCAATTTTCGCGGGTCGAGGCCTCTTGGTAGAGTCTCAAAGAGGTCGCATCTGGCTCAGTGCTACCAGCTCAGAACACCATGTTCTATATCAGTACCAACTGGTCAACACCCGCGACGTTTACATTGGCCACGCTCAGACAGAAGCAGCGTATTTCCAACCGTTGCCTCCTGCATCTTTCCCATTTCCCTCGGAGCCGTTTTTCCATGACCCAGACTTTCAGAGACTATGCCAGAACGATCCCGACCCAACATGCAATACAGGCTGGGCTATGAGAATTCTCAATTCCATAAATGTGGTCGCATACGGCGCTGGATTCTACTCCTTCTTCAACCACTACAACGACACATGCGCCAGCAACAAGTCTCCTGAGTACTGTCAGGAGAGGGGAGTAAGTATCGAGGGGGATGCGCAAGGGTCGAGAATCTTGGGATTGAGCACGGTTGGCACAAGGATTATGGTGCAGAGAGATGGTGTGGATTGGATCGCATCTATTCAGAACAACAGCACGTTTGCTGATACGTTGGCGCTGTACTTGCCCTGAGAATGAGAGGGGAGGACTATAATCTGGGTTGGAACAAGGAATCTTTAACGGCAGGCGGGATTTTTTGACCGATTTTGATATGAAGCCAAAGGCAACGTTCTTTTCTTGAGGTTGATTGACAATTAAATAGCATTTTACTTAGGTTTTATTTGAGAAAATAGAACGTCATTTATCTCAGCTCCTCAGCTCGTGGCTGTCTACTTGCGTCGGGGTGGTGATGCTTCGAAAGAAAAGTACCAAGCAAGGCTTCAAGTCATAGAGATGGCAGGAATCGTAGATTTCTGAGTACGACGGAGTTAGTCAGTTGGCTAACTAGCAATGGTCAGGATATAGCTCAATGCATGCAGTTTAAAGTAAAAGTGAAAGCATCGTCTTCAAGCCTCTTACACTCCTTTGACTCGTTGACTCGGTACCTGACGAATCGAGGGCCGAGAGTGCAAGCCAGGCAGAAGTGCCCCACCTCTTTCCATATCCGGCTGTTACATCACCCCTGTCGTCTCCCGTCGGCTTGGTCAGCTCCTACATCGCAACCAACACCTGAAGCTCTCAAGATCTGGCTTCTTCGTGCACTTCGGCCGAACTCCGTTCACCTGTACAATTTTTGTCGAAAAGAGCAACGCCGCGACCATGAGTATCAGCATCGGGTCCACCTCCGAGTGGCAGAACATCCTCTCTGGCACCAATCTCGTCGTTGCAGATTGTACCTACCAGCCCCTCCACTCATCATGACAGTGCGCATCTAACACTTGGTCAATAGTCTACGCCGACTGGTGCGGCCCCTGCAAGATGATTGCCCCTCACTTCGAGAAGCTCGCGAAAGAACACTCCCGCCCGAAAAAGGTTGCCTTCGTTAAGGTCAACGTGGACACCCAGGCCACCATTGCCAAGACGCAGGGCGTGTCCGCCATGCCCACCTTCAAGATCTTCCACGGCGGCAACTGCATCGAGACCCTCAAGGGCGCCAACCCACCCGCCCTGGGCCAGGCCATCTCCAACGCTCTCAAGCTCGGCGACGCGGGTGTGCGAGGCAACTCGTTCCAGACACCTGGCCGCAAGCTCGGAGGAGAGGGCCCCCCGCCCGGCGCGCCTCGCAACGTTGCCACGGCTTATCCGGGACGGTCGTCGTCGTGGAACATTGGCGGTTTGCTGAATGCCATTCTCGTATTCGTCGGGCTCTACCTGGTGTCTCTCTTTTCGGCACGTAACCAACAAAAGGAGGAGTTGAGCGAGAGCTGAAAGCTGACTGAGTGGCAGTTCGATCCATACAAGGCCGCGGAGGGGTCCATGTTCAACATTCATAAATCATCACAACCGGCGGCTCAGGGAGGTGCGAAAGTGAAGAATCCATCGCAGAAGCCCGCGTTCAAGACGTTGGCAGATCTGGGTGGTGAGTAAGGAGGTAACTGTCCAAGGTTGGAGCGTTTCATTGAGGATTTGGCGTTGAGGGGTATATTCACACTTTAGGATTTCATCATTAGCAGCTTTCTTTATCTGAGTTTATTTCAGGCGAGATTTTATACCAATACACCTCTCAGTCTACCAGTTGCGGCATCTTGAATACTCAAGTTAGTAACCTGCTTTGATGACATGGGATACGTCACGTGATAGCGCGATGCATGGATTGGAATGGGTCAAAAAAGTTCCAGAAATCAAAGACGTATTGAACCATCAGCATAAAAAATCCGTGCAAGGCCATAATGCTGTCGGCACGAGGCATAAAAAATGCCTGTCCGAGGCGCAATCTATCACCTTCCTTATTATCACTTCAATTCCTTAATTTAAATGGCCCTTTGACAAGATCAACCCCAATTTCTTCCCTCCGAACCCCCCAAGCCAATGGGAATGCAGCAATTACACAGGCATTCTCGACGTCCAGATTTTTGCGACAGGAAGCTGCTGCGTCTGCTTCTGCCCCGCGACCTCCACCCGAAGAAATCGAGAGAATAGTTCGAGAGACGAAGCAACGATTTCGAGATACTCTACCAAAGGGTTACCTCAACGAGGAGGAGTATGCATTGTACGAACGATTATACGGCCCGCCGCTGCGAGAGACGACACCCGAAGATGTAGGAATTGACACCCACGCCGACATGGGGCCGCAACCCGTACGACCCGATAACGAAGGAATAATACTGAGGGAGCTCGTTGGTGGCGAATTTGAAGAAATTTCTTACGAAATCCCCCGTGAAGAGGTAGATGGTGCCAGTGAGCTCCTTGTGGAGGAGGAGCAGCTTGCTCGATTGGCAGTCGAGGTGCCTATCCCTCAGACTCCTGGATACGTTGACTTGGTCGCGAGGAACCAGCGGGAATACGACGCAATGCAGAAACTCGCAGAGGATTTCGAAAAAGCTGAGACGAAGCGTCGCGAAAAGGAAGACGAAGCAGCGGCTAAAGAGGAAGAGGAGGAACTCTTGCAGGAGCAATTGCATTCGTTGCCTCCGGAAGAGGAATACAGTCAAAGAGAGCTATCTGATACGCGGAGATTTCACCCCCTCTCTGTGGAGGGCCGCTTCTACGATGATCTGGTTGAGTTGGTTCTTCCAAGGGACGAGCTCGTCACTCCTATTCACAGTCTTCTCGACCGAACACACATCGATCATGTGAAAAAGGCAGCAGAGGATGCTCTAGGTGGCCGCGGCCTGCCCAACTCGCCGGCAACGCCTACGTGGAGAAAGACTGGCCCAATGCAAGGTGTTGGTCTTCCGGCAGATCAGCGCCACATGACCGAAATTGAGGCAGATGCCTTTATTGCCGCCTCCTTGCCTCCTTCATATGCCACGAGCATGTCCATACTGAAGGAGGTACGGAAGCGCATCGGAAGCGAATGGCTGCAGTCAAAGTTGAAGAAGGGAGGCCTAAGCGTCCTTGATGCAGGATCTGGCGGTGCTGGCCTGGTGGCTTGGGAGGAAATTATCCGGGCAGAGTGGGAAATCTTGAAGGAAAAGGGTGAAGTGGAGGGCTCCGAGCATCCTGGCAAGAAAACAGTGGTGATAGGATCGGATCGATTGAGGAACCGAGTCAAGACTTTCCTGGACAACACCACCCTCCTACCTCGCCTACCAGATTATCAACACTCGGGAGAGATGCGTGGTGAACATCTTGAGGCTGGAAACAAGCCGCAACCGCGCAAGAGTTACGACGTCATCATTGCTTCCCATCTTTTCCTTCAGGAACAACAAGAACACTATCGACAGGCGATTCTCAACAACTTATGGAGCTTACTGAAGAAGGACGATGGAGTGCTGATTGTGGTCGAGAAAGCTCACCCACGTGGATTCGAAGCTGTTGCTCATGTTCGAGAAACTGTCCTTAAGCAATTCCTTCAACCCCCTTCTGGACAACCCGAAATCAGTCCTGAGAGCATCAACCTGGCCTTTGAGCGCGAGCGGGAGCCCGGCTATGTCGTAGCTCCTTGTACGAACCAGGGTGTGTGTCCGATGTATCAAACTCCTGGAAAGAGTAAAGGTCGCAAAGACTTTTGTTCTTTCAATCAACGATTCGTACGACCTGGGTTTTACACCCGAGTTCTGGGTTTGGGTAACCACAATCAAGGCGACGTGGATTTCAGCTATGTTGCCATCCGACGAGGAGTTGGGAAGAGCAGTCCGATGACGGGTAAAGAGGCTACTGAGGCCGCTTTCAAGGGGTATGAGGATGCAGAGGAGAGACCAGATATGCTGACTCTTCCCCGATCTGTTCTACCACCTTTGAAGAGAAAGGGCCACGTCACGTTGGATGTCTGCACACCGGCGGGAAGACTTGAGCGCTGGACTGTGCCCAAGAGCTTCAGCAAGCTGGCCTACCACGACGCTCGTAAATCCCGATGGGGCGATCTGTGGCCGCTTGGAGCCAAGACCCGGGTAGCTCGAGCAGCTCGCATTGGCAAGGGACCCGACGACGGCGGCAAGCGAGCTGGACAAAACGGAAAGCCTCGCAAGGTCGAAATCGTGATGGGTCCGGGGGGTATCAGGACCGACGAGAAGAATGCCCCCAGGGAGAGGAGAAAGAGCAGGAGGTCGCACAAGCAGGATCTGCTCAAGGAGCTGCTCGAAGCCGAGGAGGCCGAGGAGAAGCTGATCGAGAAGCAGATGGACGACGAGGTGGAAGCCGAGATTGAAGCGGACGATAAACGACGGGAGCGTAGACGACGGGGTCGGTCATGATGGGAAATGATATGAACAGCACTGTATAAAAGAAATATCCAAAAAATGTACAACAGAACGGGCATTCGTGTAAAAGGCATAGGGCTCTGGGTACGGACATTCATCAGACGTGGGCGTTGGGATTTGGACAGAACAAATGATGTATGAAAAGAAATCCTCCACAATCAAACACTCGATATAAAGTCATCACAAACAAAAAACGAGTGATATCACGGCCTGGCCATGTGAATGAAGAAGGATGGTAATGAAATATTTGAACCAGTTAATATGGTATTGATACCAACGCCTTATAATGCCATGCATAAGCCCGCTAATCCAAACCACCAAAACTCCATTGCCCCTATCTCACAACCCAATCCAACCAGTCAGCTTTTTTATTTTTCACGCGCTCAGCTTTTCCATGCCCGCGGTGAAATCTTCCAGCTCAATTCCCCCGAACCCTTCCTCGACCGACCAAGCGCGGCCCTTTTCTCTTGGGTGCAGGAACTCGCAGGCTCGACCCACGACGAGGAGACCCGGCGGCCGGCTGCCTTCAGCCTCGATTGCCTCCGCCACATGCTCGAGTGTGGTGCGGATGACGCGCTGGTCGGGACAGCTAGCTCGCTCTATGACGGCGCAGGGGGTGCTGCGAGGCCATAGAGTGCGCTTGAGGTCCCCGGCCAGAAGCGAGGCGGGTTCTGCCGAAGTTGGTTCAGATATTACATCCTCCTCGTCAGCCAGAGCAGGGAGCTCGAGCTCAATTGGGGTGGTGAGTTCGCGCACAAGGCCAACGATGCGATGGAGAGCCATGAGGAAGACGACAGTTCGGCTGGGCACGTACTCTGGAGGTGTGGGTGCCTTGCCTTTCTTTCCGGTGCCGGTGCAGATGAGCACCTGGTCGGCCACGTCCCGCTGGGTCGGGGGGATCGCAGCGAACAGAGGCGCGCTCAGGGCACTGGTGATGCCCGGAAGGACAGAGACGCGGTCGCCTAGACCATTCTCGCGGAAATAGGCCACTTCCTCACCTCCGCGGCCGTAGATGAAGGGATCGCCCTGCTTCAACCGAAGCACCGTCTTGCCCTCTTTGACACCGGTGAGGGCCATCTCCAGGAGCTCCTCCTGGGCGCGCTCGGCGTTCCCAGGAAACTTGCGCGCAATCTTGACGGGCGTGCGGCGGGGAATCAGGTCCAGCACACCGGCGGGGACAAGCTTATCGGCGAGGATGAGGTCAGCGGCCTTGATGGCCTTGTGTGTGGCCTGGGTGAGGAGATCTGGGTGCCCAGGACCACTGCCGGCGAGGATGATGTTTCCAATACGCTTCTCAGGGAAGGAGTCGTCCCCGCGCTTGATGCTGGGACCGGAAGCACCAGGGTACGACCTGAGGATGGCTTCCACATCCTCGTCGCTGATGGCAGCGAGGCGCTTCAGCGGCCAGTACTCGCAGACCTGTCCCAGCCAGCGGATGCGGCGGTTCTTGGCGTCCTCGTCGGTAACGAGTCGGTTGAAGTGGGCAGCCTGGTCGACCGAGTCCTCCACCGAAGACTCCTCCTGGGCGAGGTGGTCCTCTTCGTGAATGCGTCGCCGCACGTCGCCGAGCCTCGCGCATGCTGGTCCGAGGCTGGAAGGCAGCAACGCTGCAATCTCACGGCGGATGCGAGAGGCAAGTTTGCAGCCACGGCCGTTCGTGGTGACGCCGATCTGGAGGGGGCCGTCGACGTGGGTGGAGAGGAGGGAGAAGGTGCAGAGCTGGGGGTTGTCGACGACGTTGACGGGGATGCGGTTGCGCTTGCAGAGATTCGAAATATGAATGCCTTTTTAAGTAACAAGTGGTCAGCTCGAAGTTCCCTATAAATGATTCATGTGGTAAAAAGGTATATTACTTGACGCATCTCGAGACCCCGTTGTGACAAAGACGGTGTCGACTACGCCCCCGACCTCCTCCCGACCAAGACGAAACAAGTCCTCGTCCTCAAAGGCCTTCTTCTGCCACTTTACCTGGCCATCATCGATGCGTTTCTGGAGGCTGTAGTGAAGCTCCGAGCCCTCGGGGGCGATGAGGACGGGGAGGGCGCCAGCGTTGAAAGACTGGGCGCAACGAGTGGCAGCGAGAGGGTTTGTGCCGATGACGAGGTGGACGTTGCCTCTGCAGTTGAGAGCTGTGAGGAGGGAAGTTGGCGATGGTGTTGGAGTTGCCATATTGGATAATTGTGTGTGCCGTCTCGTCTCCTTCCTTCGATAATTTCCTCGTCTTCCTTGATGTGCTGCTTCAAAGGAAGTTGACCATTAACATGAACGATGTATGTGAACAAGAGATGATAATGTAAAGGTAAGAATACAAGTCAATAGTACAAACGCAATTCCTCCTCCGTCAAATTTGAGTCAAAAGTCCTCCTCGGCCACTGACTTATAAATGACGGCGCATTACGAAAGGAGAGCAACTGGGGGACCCTTGAAAGAGACATGGCAGCCCCGCCACCTGTAAGACGCGAACGATGCTGCTGTCTTGGAAAAAAAAAA
>JALNIO010001345.1:76037-89552 GCA_023509875.1 Rugonectria rugulosa
ATATTGGTCCAAGTTGACGCCATTCCGACTCCATCTTGTCCATCCCCTGTTCGGCCTGGTCTCGGGCTGTCGGCGTCCCCACCAGCTCTGCTTTCTCTGCGGCGCGCATTTGCCGCACCGACTTCCGCCGCACCGTGAGCGGAGATGTCGAAATCGCACCCATGGGCTGGCGTTGCGAGATGAGGTAGATAGGAGATGCAGAATTCGAAACGGGACTGAGCGCTTATCGGACGTGATAAAACCCTGTCTCACAATGACGACAGTTTTCATGTGATTGATCGGTTCCCAGTTTGGCACTGTAGCGTGCGGTATCTTATCAGTGATAGGACGAGATGCATACGATAAGAGATAAGACCGGGTCGGCATGCATGTCCCCACCAACCCACTCTACAAAACAATCGCTATTATCACCAAAAATTATCAACAAACACCAAAAAAATGAAAGCCTGCGATGAATCGCATCTTGTTATAGGAAAAGCCCAATGCGGGGCTCGAACCCGCAACCTTGAGATTAAGAGTCTCACGCTCTTCCGATTGAGCTAACCGGGCGTGGCTCTTGAATTGTTGAAGGCTGGCCGTCCAAATTGCGCTACATGAAGCTGCTCCCGTTGGATCCGGCGAACGGAGGGAATACACAACTTTTTTCTACTCATCTCCACTTCACCTACACGGACTTGGAAGAGGATAACGCTTGACGGTCGCCTGACCTTTTGTATATAGTCTTCTAATTCTGGATAATGCCTGCTGAGAGGCCCCTGAGTGCTCGTAGAATCGTTTGCTTTGTGCTGGGTACGAGCCTCCCGCCGTCAGTCTCCCCGTCCCTACTTCAACTCTTCCACACCATCTCATCTAACCACTAAGAATTATTCCTTCTGAAGACTTGAGCATCTCATAAGTCTAATTGAACGCAAAAAGGCACCTACTTGGTAAACGACCCCATCCAAATTGCATACTATGGTCCGAATTCCGTAGCCTCTCTTCCCTCAAAGCTACTTTTGTTCCATATCAGGTGCCATACTGCTCTCTTTATTCGAATAGTATGCTTCCAGGTCATCTGGGATATGCCTTAGTATATCCAGGCGCTCACGCTTGGCTATTTGATCTTGAGGCTTCCAGGTCTAAGTCTCATATAGTCCGTCTCTGGCCCCAACTTAGTGACCACCAGTCTGCGCGAAAAGCCACCTTTGAGAGTCTGCATGTTAACCAGATGTCGCGAGAAGAATCTCTCAAATTCATTGCTGTGTCTAAAAATGGAGCGAAAGCCTCCGGCTTGATTGCTCATGGATCGATTGTTCACGGGGGATCACCAATCAACGGCATGATCAAATGTCGTGAATTCAGCTTGGCTAAGTTTTTAACCTTACTTCAAGAATTTGTTGTATAAGCGCAATCAAGAGGTTCATTGGGTTACGATCTCAGGTAAAGTGACAACAAAGATGTTCAATCAGATCAGTAAACCTTTGGCGTTGGCTTGGTTGCTATACACTACAGGCCCATGCATGAAGTGAACTGACCAAGTCAACTTCTCGATCAGTTTACAGACAAAATAGTTTTAATGGTTTAAAGGATCGCAGAATTAGTATATTAACTGACTAGGCGTGTCAATCAATAATGTACTTTGTTTGAAGTTGGCAAAAGCAAAGAAGGCGATGGTTATAGGGCAGTACAACCATAAAACCAGATGCTAAGCTTGAGACGCCACACCCATAACTCCTCGCTTCATTGCAGTCTTGAATTCTAGATTTTCCAGTGCACTCTGATTTACTACCACAATTTCAGGATTCAGAACCCCAAAAATCCGTCCAGTATGCCGCCTGACGAATATGTTTATCACCATTGGATCCTAAAATATCTTCGTCGACCACATGCAGGGGAGTCTCGGGCTCCCGTCACGTCAAAAGGAATCATTTTGTATTGCCGTCTGTTTAATTGAGGCTTTGAGCCATAAGAACAGCTGCATTGTGGATTGCGATATTTGTACCTCGCTTGCATGCTCTCATTCCCCGTAGACTCGGCTTCGCTCATACTGTTTGCAGCATCGTCAAACGGTGAGTGGCTGAGAACTTCAATCTCAGCATGGAATTTCATCTACTATCCGAGAATCGTTTAGGTTTATCGCAGCTCTGTGCATGACCCTATGTCACTGAAAGCATCGAAGTCAAGATGGTATGTTCCCTTTGCACCAGGAAAGATAAAATCCAGCTCCAGAGAACGTTTGTTGTAAGGCTGAAAGAACACCTCGATATCATGCTCTAGGATTTTGGAGAAAAAGAAAGGGCTCAATACTGTACAGAAGTGTGTCAAAGAGCATGCCAGGATTCGGGTGTCCGAGACTGAGAAGTGTAGAGCTCCCGCGTATTTCGCATCAGGAGATCAGTGAAAAGCTCCTCACCTATGCTAAAAAGGTGCTGAACTGCACACTCCTTGAATCAATTATACGTAGACTTAGTGACGGTTAATAGGAGAGTACATTTCACTTCGATTTAGAGACCAGTGCTCAAGGGGTTCGTATGGATGAAGCCTACAATATTGCTACCTCCGTCCAGGATGTACAGGCATTCCATGATCTCGTGAAATCAGCCATCGTCTATGTGATTCTCTTCCTCGTACCTTCCTCTGAGCCATGGCTTTCTTCATCTGCGCTATTAAGAAAGATAGGTCGGGATCTCTTATCCGCATATCTATCCGGTCGAAACGAAAGGGGATTCTCGACTTAAGAGAAAGCATGAGAAAAGATATAGGTCGAGGTTCCGTGAAGCATCAAAGCCAAGTGGATCACGAACATATGGGACTTTTCTTTGTGTACTTGCAGCAAAAAGCCGCCCTGGGGACAGCATTGCATTCTTTCTTGGCAAAGAAACCCCATGACGTGGTTTGAGGCATCTACCTTATGGCAACCTTGAACGTCGCGAAACACCATCTTCGCTTTTGCACACTCGCATCTTTGATGAGGATGATGAAGCACGACATGACGAAACTGAAAATGTTGGAATGAAATCCTTCAAGAGAGAATTTGCGGGAATATAACCTTGTAGCTGACTCATCATTCATCCCTCCACTCAACGAAGATAAATGCTCGAGGAACCAAGTAATTCGTCCTACACAAACACAGTTCCTCATTTACGACTTTCGGGACTTCCGGGCCATGACAAAAGACCATGACTCTAACGATCATGTCCGAATATCTCTCTGAACGAGCCACAGAAACCGTCCACGATCTGGACCTACCCTGGAGATTCGCACCAAGAAGTGTCTATCACCCCAAGGATAATCCCTCCGGACTTATCTCTTTCGCAACGGCAGAGAATGTTCGTCATGATGAAATGATGAAGTCATAGATAAACTGACAGAATGAAGGTTTTGGTGACCGATGAAGTCTTGCAATTTGCTAAAGCAAAGGTAGGATGATCCTTGAAACCGTGTCTCAGTCAGGATCCATGCTCACCGCCATTCGCATTCAGACTGAGTTGGAAACTGATGATATCTTGTATCGTGGCAGCACAGCAGGAGGACCTCGTTTTCCCCGAGTTCTCGCAAGCCACCTCAATGAGTACCTTCAACCCTTTCGGCCTATTACACCCGACATGATTCGGTGTGTCGGCGCTGCGACTGCTATGCATGACATCCTGGCTTGGGCTGTCGCAAATCCAAATGAAGGAGTTCTGACTAGTCGACCAGTCTACGGACGTTTCGAGCTTGACTTTGGGAACAAGTCCCAGGCCAAGGTCGTGTATGCCGATACAGATGCAAGTGACTGTTTCGATGAGAGTGTTGTTGACAGGTTTGAAGAGGCGTTGCAAAGATCTAGCGCCGCTGGTATTAAGGTGAAGATGGTATTAATCGTCAACCCAAACAATCCCCTAGGTTGGTACCGTCGCCTCACCGACCGAGGGATGCTTGGCAAGTCGGGCTGACCCTGGATAGGGAAATGCTACCCACGTGAGACTCTTGTCAAAATATTGCAGTTCTGCCAGAAACACAGACTGCATCTCCTGAGCGACGAAATTTACGCCTGCTCTGTCTTCGACACGGATGATGTCCAAGCTGTGCCTTTCACCTCGATTCTCTCCATCAACACAGCCAATTTTATAGATCCTGAACTTCTGCATGTCACCTATGGCATGAGTAAAGATTTCGGAGCACCGGGTCTACGTCTTGGTGCTATAGTTACTCGTAGTCGCTCCGTCCTTCGTGCCATCGAAGGTGTCATGCGTTTCCACAACCCTTCAGGCGCAAGTCTTGCTGTTGCAATTGCCATGCTGGAGGATCGACAATGGTGTCGAGCGTTTATCGATTCATCACGGAAGAAGCTGGCAGCTGCTCATGCCCATGTCACACGAGGCCTAGAAGATATGGGGGTGCAATACTTGGCTGGGAGCAATGCTGGATTCTTCGTCTGGGTCGACCTCTCGCCTTATTTGCCCACTGATCTCGGCGATGAGAGAAACCCGGAGTTTGCTCTTGCGAAGAAATTGAGAGATGCAGGCGTCTTTTTGCATCCCCGGGAGGAACATTCCCTAAAGCCTGGTTGGTTCCGACTGGTCTATACGCAAGATCAGGTGACTGTCACCGAGGGGCTACGGAGGTGAGTCAATCTGATGCTTTGAGGGCTTGACTAACGTTGAACATATTTAGGATCGCCACGGCTATATCTCGATGATCGTGCTAAGGCGAATGCCCCGGGATTGATAACAAGGATACTCCAGTCCAATAATGCCTTCGCACGTTGGAGAGTGGGACACCAAAAGCCGCAGATGACTTCATGTGAAGAGCTTCATCCTTATTGCTTCCCCAGTGCAGATCCCCCGGGAGCTGTCAGCAGTCAAACGGTCAGTCAATGTTGATCGATGCCCACGTGGCCAATTAAGGAAGTGCAAAGTAAGGTCATTTTCCCGAAGGACCAAAATAGTACACTTCCAGGAGCCAATAATTATGTCTCAAGAATGATGCTTGGAAAATGAGTGTAGGTAGCTTGGTAGCGAAATAAATTCGTCTACGGAGTAGGTTGGCTTGAGTTTTGACGGAAGAGCTATTTTCTTTTGGTAATTACAAAGTGCCTGGTGCCTGCCTGAATACGAAGGGCCAAGCGGAAGCTTACTGTGCCGGTAGATAGGCAAGTAGGCAAGTAGGCACAAGGGGAGGAAGGAGCCTTCTCGGCGTAATCCGGATCACCTCATTCCTTGAAGCATGAATGTGTTGAAATCTTTCAACTTTCAACTTTCAAGATCCAAGTTCCAACTTTACAACTACGACACGCGTATGCCTTGTGCTGGGAACCTTGAAGAGAGGTCTCCCAGGCTGTGCCCTGGCAACCTGGGCAATGCCCCTCCTCGAGATGGGCCTGAGCTCTGGCGACTGACGTATTGCCCAGCTCCACCACATACCTGCACACGCCTACATCAACTTCCTGGCACTGGCATGTGACAGCAAGGCAGTTCCCAAGGCTCAAGGTTCGCTCGGGAATCGTTGAATGTCGATATGGTCGGCAGGATGAATAATTGGTACGTTGGCAAGTTGGGAGCTGAGCCTCATTGTTAGGGTTAGATGATGGAGACTCGGCGAACTATTTCGAAATTCTAGAGCCCCAGTGACAGCTTTCAAACGTCTTCCCCGGACTCCGTTTGAAATTGCAAATCCACTGCATTGGGCTCTCACAGTGGCGTCAGGCTTCTTGAATGCAAGCAACATCCCCGCCGTCTACCAGAAATTCTAGTTTCTGGAACGATGCCCAAAACAATTCGAGATTGCGATTCAATGCCCAGTGGAGTCCTGTTCCGTGCCCGACAAACGCAAAATGGCTCGTTGCAATTGCGATGGACATGATGGACACGCCGGGGACTCATTCTGCATATTGGTGCTTGTCGGTTACGCAGAGATGCACTTGGAAGACTGCAGCAGCAGTGTGGGCGGTTACTCACAGTCTCACATCGAGTCTTGTGTGTTTTGCGGCGTTACAATGGGCAGGGTGGTGGGATGGGCGCAGCAGGGATGGTGCTTTGCGTCCTGCTTCTGGCACTCGAATTGACTCGACAAAACCAAGACAACCAACCTCAAGAAACAAGAACCAGAGCTGGAGGGTAGGATCCGAGGGGCCCCAGGGCCCCAGGGCTGTGTGAGGGCTGCTGCATCATTGCGTCAACCAATATCCACTTTTGACTGGCGGGATCCGGCAATGAGCAGGCTTCTCAACGACAGCCAGGTTCCTGATGGAATAGAAGCTTTCAGCTATACTGGCAAAGACAGGCATTTCGCATACCATGATCCCGGACAGGTAAGAAGAATATGGAAGGCCATCCTGCATCGCTTCGAGCGTCTTGCTGTTTTATTTTTTTTCTCATCTGGCCAACGAGATAGAAGCCGCCGACGAGTGGAGGCGTCGTCAGGTTGGATGGTCGCATGTTCCAGCAAAAGCTGCGCGACTGACCCTCCATCACGGAGTTCGCGTGGATGAGGTCGCTGGCTCATTGGGCCGCCATGACACCCTTGTTGGTGAGACGCCTGATGACAAGCTAAGCATCTTTCTTTTCGTTCTAGGCGATAGCAGCGGCCAGAGCCTAGAATAGGCAGTGAATGGTAAAGGGCGCGGCAGAGAGGCCTTACAGTAATGGAAATGGTGATGCATTCGATCCATGCGGCCCCCAACGAGGACTCATGGCACTTCTCTTTGTTTCCAATGATACCCCGACGCAAGCGCCCGTCTTCAAGACCCTAAAAGCGTTGGTCCTCCTCGTTTCTCTCTTTCCTGCACCTTCATTCCTTTCTCTTCTCTTCTAGAGCCTCAGACGCGAATGGGAAAGCCCTAAAACATCCCACCAACTTGGTTCCATCCCTTTGGTCGCTTCTTCCTCTTCTATCTGTTCCCGCTCGACTCTTGCGGACCGCTGCCACACTCTCCTACACTAGCTCTCCTTGCCTGCCCAATCCCACCCCCGCTCTACCACTCGACCGGCAGTCCAGCCCCTCCATTAAGGTCACGGCTGACACTATTCCTGGCCGGGGGGACCTTTCATCATCGCTGTCGGATGACGACGTTTGCTCGTCCTTGATTCTGACAGTGTCTTGCTTCGCGCGCCATTAAATCCACCTGACTTCCAAAACCCCATTCCTGTCTAGGTTTTCTTGGTTGCACATCTCTTTCTTTTACTTTTTCCCTTCAACACCATCGTGTCCTCGAGATTTTCGGCTCGTCTCTCAATTGCTTCGCGATAGAAGCTCCTCGCTACGAGGTTGAGCCTCACCACCAGACCCGCCTTACGAGCTACGCCCTTGCCCCTCATCACTTGCATCGTCATTACATCATTGCCCGTTTAGCCGGCTTTGGTTGCTTTCCCTTGTAAAGCATCAGCACAACCCACAATCGAAATTTGCAAGACATTGCACCACGCTCACCATGGCTGGACGCACTGTCAGAACCACTGATTTCGAGGAGCGGGATTATTACTCAGCTCCTCGTCGCTCGGCTCCCGAACTGGACGAGGTTGATGTTCGCCGCCGTACCGTCACCATCAGCCCACCCAACAGAGAACGTGAAGACCGAACGCCTGCCTTCTTGCGTGAGGAAAACCGCCGTACTGAGGCGGGACCCATGGTACTTCGCTCACGACAGGTTGAAACTGTCGACCGACATCGCCCAAGAAGCCCCAGCCCTGTCCGGATTCGAGAGGAGCGTATCATCCGGCGACCCCGGAGTCTCTCGCCCCCCAGCAGCCATGAGCACGAGCATGAGCGCTCTCGTACGAGAGTCGTTGAGCGGGAGCGCGTTCGGGAACCATCTCGTAAGCGATCTCCTTCGCCTCGTGTTGTGAGATACGTTGAGAGACCTCGTCGATCGCCTTCCCCCCCTCAAGTTGAGGAGCGTGAGCGCATCCGCACTCGCATCGTTGAGCGGGAAAAGGTCCCTTCGCCTTCTCCCCCTCCTCCTCAGCGTGAACCTACTCCTCCTCCACCTCCCCCGCAGGTTATTCGAGGACCTACTATTGAGAGAGAGGTCATTACGCACTGGCGAGATATTGATCATGGTAAGTTGATCCCGTGACTATACTGTGTAAAGTAAGTGACTGACGATTTGCAGGAGTCGTCAAAGCCAAGCCTGCCACACCGCCCCCTCCTCCCCCAAAGCCCCGTGCTCCTTCTCAGATAAGAGAGCGGGAGACAGACATCGACATCAACTTGTCCAGGAACAAGACCGAAGTAGATGTGACCCGAACCACTCGTACCAGATCCGGGAGCCGCGAGCGCCGCTCCCATTATCATGACGACGACCTAGTTGTGCGAAGAGAGCGGGAACGCGTCAAGATCGATGACCAACCCAGCCGACCTCGTGCTCATTCTGCAGCCCCTACACCCACTCCCAAGGAAGTTGACGAGGAAGGTGATTATCTTACCTCCAAGATTGACTCGCGCGGCCGCATGGGTGAAGCCTGGGGAGGTGCTACCAAAGATTGGACCATTGTGGACGTCCCTCCAGGTACAGAACGCATTCGCATGGACGGTATCGGTGGCGGAAGCACCGACACTACCTACACCAGATACAGCGGTGTCCGCAGGAGCAAGTTCATTCCGGAGAGAGACGGTGCTCCGGCTCCACCTCCGGCGCCCTCTCCGGCCCCCAAGGAGCCTTCCCCTCCACCAAGCCGTGACCGCCTCAGCGTTTCAGTCTACGACCGTGAGCGAGAGATTGATGTCGAAAGAGTGACTGACCGACGGGTTGCGAGACCTGCCCCTCCGCCCAAAGACATGTGGACTGAGATCACCAAGGATCTCGTGGTACGTGAGGCGATCGAGGAGCTCGGCTATGATTACGAAGAGACTGGCCAGTTCTTTTATATCATGGACTACTTGCGATATGTAAGTTGATGACTCGATATGGTTGAGACCAATGGCTAACGCATTCATTGTAGGACGACGTTCTTCAACTTGTCGACATCTCTGATGAAATCCGTCGAGCCCGAAAGCAACGCGCTCGTGAGCTTGAGTGGGAGCGAGAATATCAGGAGGACTGGGAGCGCAGCCGTCATCGCTCCTTTGGCCCTCGCTGGGAGGAAGTTGTTGAGCGTGATCTAATCTATGACGGGCGAGCGCCTCCTCGAGGTTACCTTCGATAAAGTGCTCTTGCATTTAGGCGTTTTTGTTTAGCCCGGTGTTTTCGCTGCGTATATCTTGAGGCGTTATCGAGGATAATTATCATTCCATGAGACGACAGATTACGACGCGAGGGATAGAGGAGAACAGCCCCCATTGGATATCGATCCTTGGCTGAAAGGATTCAAGACCACAAGATATGTTTGTTTCTACACGTGGAATGACGTGATGAGCGTTCTGGACATTGATGGAGGTTGGCCAGTTTGGCAAATTGGACTTGTTGGGGCCAGCATCAAGAGGCAAGGGAAGGATGTATGAATTATGAAACCAGTCAAGCTTCGTGTCGGCGTGAGGAACAACTAGTATGAACTATTTCTTGGGATGGTGGCTGTAGACGATTTGGGTTCAGGATGAGAATATTCAATATATCACGATTTATGACTAGAAAGGTGGTAGCTCTTGAATTACAACGTGGGAAGAGATCGATGTATGCGGTAAGGTTGTTGTACTTGTCGTAAACTGTTTGGCTGTATAAGTATGACTGGCTGGCTGCCTAATGAAGCAAACCTGTCAACACCTACCCAGGCCTAGGCAGAGCGGAAGCAGGCGATGTCAAGGATAGGAATCTTACACGGCTTGACATTCTACTCCGTAAAGAGCTTGTGATTGGACAACTGGAACAACCTGTGACCTCATACCCGAGGTGAGTCGGCGGGAGAATACCGGCTAGTGCCCTTTCTCCACCAACCCCGCGGTGGCCCGTAATTGTGAACAGTGGGATGGAAATATCTGCTCTCACTTTGTACTATTGGGAGAGGCGGAGGCGACGGGTTGAAGATGGTCAAAGTGTTGGAATTAGGAGAAAGCAAGCTTATACTTGAGCTACCGCAAACGGCATTTTGGCTCCAAATTTAGGTGCGATCAAGTATTGCAATGCATTAACGGAAGCTCTACAGCCTTTAGGACCCCTCGATCGGATACAAACCCTTTCTTTCCGCCAACCTCCCCGCTCTTTGACCAAGGCGAGGCCGAGCCGCATGGCGTCGAACTGGCTTTTGAAGTCAATGTCAACCCAGAAACCGTTTCTGAGACGAGTCCAGGCTTCATGAACAAGGCCCGCGAGGTAACAAAGAAACCTGCGGGTAAGGGACGCATCATCTTCTACCCCGCTACCACCGAGTTATCCAGCCTCGAACATCTCCGCCCGACCGAATATACCTACGCCGACGCTCGAGGCTATGCTATCTCTGATCCTGAATTGGCTCAGATGGATGATGTCAACGAAGCCGAAACTATCTGTTCGAAGACGGCGAGCGTACTGGCGATGCCGATCCGGTGAATCGGCTTGCGCTTGTACAATCAACCCAGTCATACTCAGTCGATTCCCCCGGTCCAGATCACAGCATCGACGTAGTCAAGGTTTACGACAAGATTTCAGCACATCCCGGCGCTCCATATGGTGATTATTCTCGCCGTCTACGCTTCTAGTGCTCCTTGTCAATGTGTCGCCAAGAAGGAATCCCAGCTGCGAGAGATCAGGAACCTTAAGTACGACGACAGCTGGCAGATCTTGTATCACCTTTTGGATCTTGCAGGTATCGGCCGTACTTGGGGCTGATATCCGTGTAAAAAAGACCAAAGGGAGGTTGTCCCAGACCCGACTTTGCAAGCTCGTCCTGGACCTGTCTCATGGTCCCGAGTTACTTCCTAAATCGCTTTTCAGAAGAAAGCCGACGAGCTCGGCTGAGAACTTTTCACATAAAATCACATACCCTTTTTGAGCAGAGTTACGCCTAAAACATCAAGCATGTACTTGACAGCGGAGGCAGAGAGTTCAAGTTACATGGGACTGATAACGTTTCTGTCACCATTCAGACCAAGGCTTTTTGCAATTTCGGTGTCCGCTTGAACCTCCATGACTACACAGAGCATGACATTTCTTGAGTCGTGAAAGGCCGTTACTTGCATCTTCATTGAATGTATCATCAATGAAGACACCCAAAGAACGTGAGGTGTGTACCCACGAAGGGTGACCTGGAGTTCTCTGATAGCTTCCCTACCTTGCCTACGTAAGTAAAGTATGTTTCCGTGATTGCCTTTTTGCCCAACACTGTTTGCTAGTAGGCGTTCCGATAGTCACTCCACGCGAGGAGCCAACTAAAGGAGGTCAATGAGACTAAAAGGTAGAATGTATGTCAGAGGAGAAGCACGACGCTATTTAACCCGCCAACAATTATCAACAGCCAAGGGCCAAATATCGACGGTAGATTGGTCTCAAAATGTCAGCACTTATTTAACTACCTAGGTGGCATTGGTTCACCTAACGCATGTGTCGTTGGAGAGTCACTCGTTAGCCACCTCGCACTACATGAAGGCATAGCATTTATGGGATTCCTGCATTTGCATGGGACAAGAGTGAAACACAAAATGACGTTACGTAGTACAGACATGTGCTTTGGCATTTATTACTTACGTAGGGCAATCCGGACCAGTTGTGTTTGGCATGTTGTTTGAGAGGGGAGGTGACGTTTCGAGCTGTTAGTGCAGGTTTGTGCCCGTTGGACCGAGAACTGGAGAAATCAATGACAAAAGAATCCGATGGAAGCAGATCTCCTTGTTAGTTTCCATAAACGCCACCAAGCTTCTGAGGAGTCGCCGATTTACGTACCATGTAACGTAATTGCTACGGGTTCTTAGAGGCCAATTTACACAAGGCCGACGTTGAGCGGACCGGTGGGCGTGATCGTGGGTTTGCCTTTAATGAGGCCTGACGCGAGACGGAGGCCCAGCATGGAAAGGTTGGGGGCGACGAAGAGGGGGTTGCTATGGAAGGGTGGGGACGGTGGAAAATTGCCTGGGGGGTGAGGAGAAGGTATTTACATTGAAGACGGAAAAACAAATAAAGAAAGAAAATAGTTCGAGTGAAGCGTCGTGAAAGGCGGTGGCCAGGGGTTGAAGGCGCCGGTTGTGGCGGTCGACAAGAGGTGAAATGAGGAGTTGCGTATGAGCAAGGAAAGGGGGCGAAAGGAACCAGGTACGTCAACTGTCCATCTCCAGGGAATGACTGATAGGACAGGGTCGGTAAGGCGAGTAACGGGACCGGATTTCCAATAGAGGCTATTGAATAGTAAAGGCCCTGCTCGTTCCTGTATCAGATTCCAGGAACAAGAATGCGATGCCAACTCGAGACGGATTCGAGCGTGCGGCAGACGGGAACCAGGAACGGGAGAAACCTTGCAATCCAGTGCCTGGGAATGGTCGGCGCCAGCCGAATGTTGGTTCCGGGACAAACCATGAATAATCCGCACTGTGCAAGTAGGATCAAACTGAAATGCGGCGGGCAGTATTGAATCTGCTGACTTGGGACTTTTTACCCACCCCGAGAACATTGTGACATGTCATCTTCACCCATCTGTCGCGCAGTGCACTTGTCAAACGCATGTTTGGTGCTGTTTCTCTACAGTATTTCGCAAATCTCGACAGTGAAGACTTCCAGTTGACCAGGAACAAGGAGGGGCATGTTATCTCGCTATCAGGCTAAGCGAAGTTCGGCCGAGTGAGCCAAGGCATTTGATTCGCCACATGAATCATGTGGGGACGGCGAACAGAGGGGAAGACTCGCGTCAATGAGCCAGCGCCTGGGGATAGGCTCAGTCAGAATCACGGGTTTTCCAAAGGACGAGTGGGCATTTCGTGCCTCACACAGTAGCTGTTGGCTCAACGGCGGTCAAGGTCAAGAGAGATGGGTAGAAACGATTTGCTGTGGTGTGGTCACGGGCTCTCTCTCCGTGATGCAAGACGCTGCAGCTGTGAAAATGCCCTGCACTGCGCATCCGTGGATCGCTGCAGGATGCTGCAGAGGTGGGGGAGCTTGAAAGTGAGAAGAGCAAGCCGAGAGCGAACGAATCAAGTGTTTGGGATGTTTGCTGTGTGGTTGCCCACCGACTCGCTGCCTGGCAGAGCAGACAGGCTTGAGGAAAGGCGGTCGGCCGGCTTTGTTTCGATGCTGCGCCTACAATGTTGGCAACTGCCTTTACGGTCACTGTTGACTTAGTCTTGACTGGAAGATGACTAGATGCCTTGATGACTTGGTCACATGTAATCCGCCCTCCGTGAGAAATTGGCGACTCTGGAAAGCAGATATTAACAAGATCACTGTGTGTACACAGTGCTGGATTTGTATTGGAATGCTTTTGTGAAGCGGCGAAAAAGAAGAGGCCTACCTCAGTGACCCAAAAGCGCCAGGGTACTACTCCGTATGCCAGGCAGTGACTGGCCTACTGGCCTACTGGCCTCCAGGCAATGAGGCCCTGTTGGCCCTAAGAACTGCAGGCCCAGTGGTGCCTGCTTGGCCTGTCGGCTTTCAATTTGCAGATGCTGACCCCTAACGAACTAGCACACAGGCGGTTCAGCGTTTGTCGCTTTTTTTTTTTT
>JALNIO010001346.1:0-12739 GCA_023509875.1 Rugonectria rugulosa
CCCCCCCCCCCCCCCCTCCTCCTCCTCCTAGCTCCTTCTCACGGCCCCCAGCTATTCCATTCCCCTTAAGCGCCCGAGCTACTGCCCGCTCCAACTTCAACTGGAACTAAAACTAAGCTCACCCCACCCATCACGACGCACTCCCGACTCTCGTAGCCACCCGGTCACAAGCACTCAAACCGTCTCCGAGTCCCTCTCTGTCTCTGTCGCATCGTCTCATTCTCTTTCTCTTTTCCGTTATTTTACTACCTCGCCTCCGCCTGCTCTTTCCACACCCACGGAACTCTTCTTTCTTTCCCTCGTATAGACTACGACCCGCTCTTACCTGAACTTCTTTCCTCCATCCTCTGGTGTGGCTTTGACAGCCCAGCAGCCACAACCATGTCGTTGAAACTGGTACACACCTAACCGCCCATCCCCATGGCCAAACCCACAGCAATTTACTGATCATGACTGCTCGCAGGAAATCGAAACCTGGGTAAACGCCCTAGGTCGTTACGACAACAATGAATTCGAAGACGCTATTGCAGAATTCGACAAAATCCCAGACACAAGCAAGATTCTCTTCAACATTGGCGTCATCCACGCTACACTCGGCGAACATGAGAAAGCTGTAAGTCGAACCTCTTCCCTGCCACCACAGTCTTAAGGCATCCGCCTGGCAATTCACATGCTTACAACTACTGTCTACAGGTAGAGAGCTACCAGCGCGCCATTCGACTAGATCAATACCTCGCCGTTGCCTACTTTCAACAAGGCGTCTCGAACTTCCTCCTCGGCGACTTCGAGGAGGCCCTCGCCAACTTCAATGATACCCTTCTCTACCTACGCGGCAACGCCATGATCGATTATGCCCAATTGGGTCTCCTATTCAAACTCTACTCCTGCGAAGTCCTTTTTAACCGCGGCCTTTGCTACATCTACCTGCAACAGAGGGAAGCGGGTATGCAGGATCTGGCATATGCCGTAAAGGAAAAGGTGGTGGAAGACCACAACGTTATTGATGAGGCCATTCGCGAAGAAGCAGAGGTAAGATCTGACCCCAAGGTGAGAGGGGTGGCCTGTAACTAACTTTCTCCAGGGTTACACCGTTTTCTCTATTCCCGTCGGCGTTGTCTACCGCCCCAACGAAGCCAAAGTGCGGAATCTCAAGACCAAGGATTATCTTGGCAAGGCAAGACTAGTAGCCGCTTCGGACCGCTCCAATGCCTTTACTGGCTTTGCCGGTGCTGAGATCAAGAATGTGAGTGTTCATCGATCCTGTTAAGCCGAATGTCATTAATCCCCATACAAGGCTGGCAAGGTAGAAGTCAAAGACGACCGACCACCCGACAACATTTCGTTCGCAGCAACGAACCTGGTTAAGCCTGGTCTTCAGTCTCGAAGACAGCAGTCAGAACCACCTACAAATCGAAATGTATTCCCCCCAACCCCCCCACCGGAGGGCGAACGTGCCGATCGCCCTAACCCTGCTTCTCTTCGAAAGCCCTCGTTAGCTATGCTCAACATACAGCAAGCTGAGCCAAACCGTCGTTACGAGAGATCTTCGCCGCAAGACCAAGACAACCGCCCACGTCCTGCGAGATCAGCCTCTGCAAACCCTTCAAAGACACAGCCTCCTCGAGAACCCCTCACCCTGCAGATCAGATCGAAGGGTATCCCAGAGGAACGAGACACCCTTGCCGGTGAAGTGTACGACATGTATCAGTCCGCCGCTCGTTCATCTCGAGATATCGGCAGGAGCCCACAGACTGCTTCTGAATATGACGATGTGGACGAGAACGAATTTGAGATGTTGGGCAACAAAAACCGACGACCCAGCTCAGGATCCTCTCGGGGTGGCCGCCGTGTTGAGGTGACCAAGATCCGTGTCAAGGTCCATGCTGATGATGTGAGATACATCATGGTGAAACCCAACGTACAGTTCCCAGGCCTAGTCGACAAGGTCCGAGATAAATTTGGCATCCGCCGTCGATTCAAGATCAAGATTAGGGATGAGGATATGCCCAACGGTGATATGATCACTATGGGTGACCAAGACGACCTCGAGATGGCCATTGACTCTGCCAAAGAGGCGGCGCTCAGGTCGAGACAAGAGACTGCAAAGATGGAGGTTAGTACTGTCATAATTCTCATACGCAAACATGTCACTAACAGTTGGCCCAGATTTGGATCATTGAGGTTTAGACTTATACCCTACGAGCGTGTTGATATTCTTTTCTCTTGTTCTCCTTCCCCTGTTTTTCTTTCTCTTCCTTTTCTTCTTTACCCATTTACGACTTAATCTTCTCTGGACGGCCTATTCTGTGTGAAAGGGCCTGATGTTCCATGGCTCACAAAAGTCATATGTCTTTTTTTTCCTTCTCTTGTATATTTCTCATTGGTGTCGTTTCTTGAAGAGATGGCCCATGGACGGTCTTTTGTTTTAGAAGAAAGTGGCAGGAGTTTGGATGTCATGATGATACTCATAGCAAAACATGGCCATGCCTAGTAGGCCAAGCAGTAAGCATGCATGCTTGCAATGATACCTTGAGAATGGTCTTGAATACATTGACCATGATATGATATAATTTGTGATCGTTTGACCTTTATTGTGAATATATGTGTTACTTCTAGGAGATTTGAATGTCTGGGTGGAATTGAAAAATTCTGACTTTTGGCCGTTTACTTAGTATGGTACAATGATCTAGTATTCTACAAATATACAAGGTAGGAGTACAAACTTTACACTTGTCTTAGCTTTTTACACACTCTCTCCTTAAAGCCCTCTTCAAGATCCCCCTTAAAGAAAAAAGTCTGAGCTCGACGCGCAGCACTCACTCCTGACTACCCTTGGCTTCTTCATTCAGCACATTCAGGGCAATAGACGTCCGAACTCGCAATTCTTGCAACCCAAGCACCCTGAAGATTATGCGAGAGCCCGGTCCATCTTTTGAGCTCGAGGCCAGAGTCATGAGACGGATCGGCAAGTGCAGGACATCACCGGAAGGGTACGTCTCAGTGAGGCCATCCAGTGCGACGTCGACGTCCTCTGCATCATGCACCGCTTTGTGGATGGCGTCGAGAACGTTGCGATCTACGTTCACCTCGGAGAAGGCTTTGCGGAAGTGGTCGGGCGGCGGGCGCCAGAAGAAATATGGTCGTTGGCGGGCGAGCCCGGCGGCGGGCTGGAAACCCAGATTCTTCTGAGAAACGATGTTGCGGACGTAGGCTTCTATTTCGGATTGGGCCGCGAGCATGCCTGGGACAAGGGTTAGGGGGTGAGGCCAGGTAGGATTGGATCCAGAGGTGGCTATGAGGGGCGATGAAGTGTCGGCGGTGATGGCTTCAACCTCTCGGATGAGAGGAAGGACGGCATTCTCGCGGATGAGTGTTGTTTCATGTTCTGTCAGGTCAGAGGCTTCGAAAAGGAGTTTCTGGTAGTTTCGGTTGAATGTGGCGAGTTTCTTGGGGTTGAGCTTGATTCCCCCACGAGTGAATTTGAACGTCAACTGGGAGAACAAAACATGGTCAGCGATCACGAGTGAATTGGCAATGACATGGCTAAACATAACATACGGAATTGGCGAGATTATCAACAGTTCGCGGTGTTCCGGAACCTTGCTGAAGTGACGAACCGAGGGTTGCTAGCCAGGATTGCAAGGCCATAGGGAAGACGTTCTGGTTCTGATATGTAGATAAGTCGACACTTTGATCTCGTTTGCTGAGTTTGGAGCCGTTGTCGTTGATGAGGAGACCGAGGTGAGCAAATGTCGGGGGTTCCCAGCCAAAAGCTTGGTAGAGAGCGATATGTTTGGGCGTTGAGATGAGCCATTCCTAGGACTATCAGCGGGTAATTTCTCTGGGGAGAGTGCAACAAAGGGGTGCCCTTGAATCCAAGAACTGAACATACCTCGCCACGAATGACGTGCGTAATCTTCATGAGATGATCATCCACAACATTAGCGAAATGATATGTTGGATAGCCATCTGTCTTGACTAATACAAAGTCCGGCTCGAGTTCCTTCTTCTTGAACGGTCCGAAGATGGCATCCTTGAACGATGGCGACCCGGAGAGACTAGAGTTGAGACGGATGACATGCGGCTCACCAGCGGCAGCACGTCTCTGTGATTCCGGGGATGGGATGTGACGACAAGTGCCTGGGTACATTACTCGATGACCGGCTTCATGAAGAGCCTGCTTCTGATGGTCAAGCTGTTCAGCGGTGCAGAAGCAACGGTAGGCCGAGCCGTTGTCGAGGAGGGTCTGGACATGCTCGTTGTAGATGTCTAGACGTTCCGACTAACGAGGGAGTTAGTATGAGGACCTACGGTATAAATAGGAAACCTCACTTGTATATACGGGCCGTAGGGGCCTCCTATATCAGGGCCTTCATCCCATGACACGCCGGCCCATTTTAGATCTTTTAGCAAACGCTCCTCTGCATCTTTTACAAGACGAGTCTACGGTAAAGGCCGATTAATACGGAGGCTTGAAAGAGCTAGGACATTGGACAGAACTCACCTGGTCGGTATCCTCAATACGGAGTACAAATTGACCTCCGTTTGAAGCTTTGGCAACCAAATTATTGAACAGTGCAGTTCTCAGTGAACCCAAGTGAAGAAATCCTGTCGGAGACGGAGCGAATCGTGTGCGTATCGGCTTGTCAGCGGGATAGCCGAGGATTTGACGTGAAGGGTCCCTTGATGTTTCATCAGAAGGCTTTCGTCGATTCTTAAAGGCTGCAAGACGAGACACTTGCCTCACGTTGCCTCGAGATCCATCGCTTCTTTGTGAATTGGTTGAAGTTTCTGGTTGAGTGGTGTGAGCGTCAAACTTGTCATTCGACGGTGCTGGAGAGTTGCGCTCGTTGTGCTCTTGGAATCGCGAGAGGGAAAATGAGATACTACGACGAGGTGTGTGACTTGGAGGTGAGGCTGATCGAAGCCATTGTGTGAGACGAGCCTGCCTCACTAGCTGCGACTGGCGGGCCAATGGTGGAAACATGATGCGCATGAAGCTCTCTCATGAGTGAAAGCTTGCTGCATTCGGTGGGAGTATGGTGGGTTGGTGGGGTTCTGTTGCAACGGTTGGTGCGCCACAATGTGGCGTCTTCTGATAAGGTCGTTGCGGATCTTATCGATAGGTCTGAATACTGATGCAGGTTTGGCAGGGCAAAGTGAAGCTGAGATGTTGATCAATGGCTTTGTCCTGTCGATCAACGAATTGTATGTGTACATAGTTATGATACGGGTCAATATTCGCTAACTTGCATGGCAAAAAGTCGGCCTCTCGACTCCAGATGGCGAGGTGATCAGAGTCATCCTGTAACTACCAACGTCAAGATATGGCGAATGGTCAACGAGAGTCATCCAAACCACTCAGCGACCATGGCCATGACGCTTAGTTTGTAAAGTATCTGATTTTGGTTCTACAAATACCGAGAAGGAAACTGAAGTTTCCTTTCATCCCGTTTGCACTCAGCCAAATTCGTTGTCCAAGTCCCAAGGTTAAGTCTCAAGGTACCTTATCCTCGTTGGACCCCGCGGTTTATCTGCTAGCTGTGCCACAATCACAGAACACTCACTGCACTGCAATTGCTCAGCACCAAGTACCGCGTGCTCCACATAACAGAAGTGCAGCGCGACAACCCAACTCTTCATCCTTCATTACTGAGTCAACTTTCTTGTGAAAATTTCCATTTTCATCCTCTACAGCCATGGCCGACAACGACTTCAATGCCGGCGCCCCGGCCGACGTTGATCTTTATCGTGAGTCGTTTATTTGTTGTTGTTCCCCTTGTCGTCCTGTCCCCCGCACTTCGCTTCAAGCGCTTGAAAAAACGGCAAGGATTTTTTTAGGGCCTCGGCCTTGTGCCTCCGATTTGCTATGAGAACCAATTTGTTACGGCGAGGATACTAACTGCTTCGTTCCAGAGCTGCTCGACATTGAGAGAACGGCCACTCCAGACCAAATCAAGAAGGCGTACCGAAAAGTTGGCTCTTACCGTTCATCCCCACAATCACAATACAATCCTAACTTCAACCCAACAGCTTGCTCTTAAGCACCACCCAGACAAGGTCCCCGAGGACCAACGAGAGGAATCCGAAGCCAAGTTCAAGGAAGTCACCCAAGCATACGAAATCCTCAGCGATGAAGAGAAGAGGCATCTCTACGACACCCACGGCATGGCTGCCTTCGACCGGTCGCGTGGAGGACCCGGCGGCCCCGAGGTCGACCTCAACGACATCCTTTCCCAAATGTTCGGCTTCGGCATGGGAGGCCCTGGAGGTCCTGGTGGCCCCGGTCCCAGACGTCCCCGCCGCGGACCGGACGAAGAGCAGGAGTACAAGGTAACGTTGGAGGAGCTGTACCGGGGCAAGACTGTCAAGTTTGCCGCCAACAAGCAAGTCCTGTGCTCTCAGTGCAAGGGCTCCGGTGGCAAGGAGAAGGCCAAGTCCACGACTTGTGAGCGCTGCAAGGGACAGGGTGTGGCTGAAGCCTACCGTCAGATTGGACCTGGCATGATGCGTCGTGAGACTGTCCTTTGCGACCACTGCCAAGGTACTGGTCAGGTCTACAAGGAGAAGGACCGCTGTAAGAAGTGCAAGGGCAAGCGAACCAACCAGGAGAAGAAGGTTCTCGAGATCTACATTCCTCGAGGTTCCATGCGCGGTGAGCGCATCGTGCTAGAAGGCGAGGCCGACCAGTATCCAGACCAAATTCCTGGAGATATTGTCTTCACTCTTTCTGAGGAGCCGCACGATATCTTCACCCGTGTAGGTCATGACCTCTCTGCGGAGCTGACCATTTCCTTGGGTGAGGCTTTGGGCGGTTTCTCCAGAACGGTTCTTCAGCACCTCGACGGCCGAGGTATTCATATGGAGCGACCGCGAGGCAAGATCCTGCGCCCAGGGGACGTCCTCAAGGTACCTGGCGAGGGTATGCCTATGAAGCGGGGTGAAACCAAGGGTGATTTGTACTTGCTGGTCAAGGTCGAATTTCCCGAGGACGGCTGGCTCAAGGATGATGCTGCATATGATGCTCTCCAGAAAATGCTCCCTGAACCACCCAAGAACATTGAGGCTGAAGAAGTTGACGAGGTTGAGTATGAAGATGACGCCGACATTGAAGAGGTATGCATGTGTGCTCCGGTTGTGAGTTGAGCAATCGGCTAACTTACTATACAGATGGGTGAATCTGCTGGTCACAGCCTCGGAGCTGATTGGGAAGAAGACGACGACGAGGGCGAGGGCCAGGCTCAATGCCAGACTCAGTAAATGCGACATTTCGTTTTACAGCTCACACCCACAAGACGAGGTAGACCGTCGAAATTAGAAGAGGAGAGACCAACTTCCATGGAGGAGGTTCACGAAGTGATGACGGAACACACTTGATAGAAGGACTTTGGAGCGGTTTAATGCTTTACTCTGCAGAGTCCCGAGAAGGGGAAAGGGAAAGGAAAAGGGCCAAGGAGATACTCCAAGGTATGAAGGAAAGCAATTGGGGATTCACTTTGAAATGGACATCGCCGCTCTGGAATGAATATGGGATCCAAAAATGACTGGCCTGGGCGACAAGTACCAAGCACATATTAGCGTTGTAAATGACAGCTTTTATAGACGGTGCTTTGGCATTGGTTAGGGATAATTCAGGTTACGTTATGAACTCGGTATACATTTGAGAAGAGAGATTTGTATAGAACCGTGCGTAGTAACTACGGAGCAATCAGACGTAGGTGAAGGTGACGGTGATGGTGAGAGTAAGGGTGACATTTATCGACGTTATCAGATGGAAGCTGGGGATGCGGCTACGTATCGTCGACCCCACCAAAATCCACAGTCCACTTTCGACGTCAATACTCAACCTCCAACCAACCTCTCCGTTTCTCCTCTTGCCTCTACAAGACCTACCAATCAACAAGACTCGCCTCAACTCCCCTTTCCTTTCCCAAAGCTACATCTCCCTCTCTCCCCATCCAGCAAAAGAAAGACGGAACATCATGTCCCGCAAGGGCGTCGGCCTCGCGGCCTTTGACCACTCCCGCCTCACATCCGCCCACTACGCCTCCCACGGCTCCTCGCTGCGCGCCAGCAACGCCCAGGCCCTGCAGACCCAGCTCGACGTCTTCCGCTCCCTCGTCCAGCAGTTCGCCAACACGCACGCCCGCGACATCCGCTCCGACCCGGCATTTCGCGCCCAGTTTGCCCGCATGTGCGCCGCCATCGGCGTCGACCCGCTGGCGAGCAGCAACGCCGGAGGAGGGGGAGGGGAGAGCTCGGTGTGGGCGCAGCTGCTGGGCAAGACGGTCAACGACTTCTACTTTGAGCTCGCCGTGCGCATCGTGGAGGTGTGCGGCGCGACGCGCGGCGAGAACGGCGGGCTGATTGGGCTGACGGACCTGCGCGAGCGCGTGGCCCGGGGCCGCATGCCGGGCTCGCCCGCCGTGTCCGACGACGACGTGCGCCGCGCCGTGGAGACGCTGAAGCCGCTGGGGGGAGCCTACGCCGTGCTGCGCGTCGGCCGCCGCGAGTACGTGCGCAGCGTCCCGCGCGAGCTGGGCCGCGACCAGGCCGCCGTCGTCGAGGCCGTGCAGGTGCTGGGCCACGTGAGCGTGGGCATGCTGCGGGACAACCTGGGCTGGGAGCGCGCGCGCGCGCGGACGGTGATTGACGACCTGGTGGGCGAGGGGATGCTGTGGGTGGACAAGCAGGCCAAGGGCGGCGAGTGGGAGTACTGGAGCCCCAGCTTCATGTTTGAGATGATGGATGGAGGAGGGGGAGCAGTGGAGGTTACCCCTGAGGAGACTGGTTGAAGGACGACATCTGCAATGCAGCGCACATCCGTTCAATGAGAATTACGAGTCGCGAGAACATGCCAGAAGTGTTTGGGTTCCACCACCATCTACACGGAACATACTCAAAGGCTCAACTGGGCAACACGCTCAGAACCCGGCCTACAACACCACGTCCAGCCAGACAGCACACCAAACGAGACCAGCTACGATCCAACGAGCACCATCATACAAGTCTCTGGTCAAGCAGCTGTGGCTCTAGCCTCGCCTGGCCCTTCAAATAAGCTGGGAAGCTGCCCACACAGCGAGCCATGACACACCCTTGATCCGGTGCAAGCACTCTGAATACACCATCAGTATAAGTCATCGGTGGTTTACATCTATAGATCTGCATGTATCAACTTGGAATCCCCCTGGGTGATGGAGGAGCAAGCCTTCCATCTGTTCCTTCTATAGGTACTTCACGAACAATATACATCGGCTACCTACATCCTCTTAGAGAATACAGCAGCAAACAGCCCTTAACCAAGAAACAAGTCCATAAACGCAACACAAAGAGTACTTAAATACTAGTTCATTTCATTAACCAACAGCCCACACACAAGCATACAAGAAACATTCACGTGCACCATATACCACGCCTCAAGGCGCAGCTCGGACACAGCGCGACCTCAAAACATTCTCTCCGGCTTCCCTCTTGCCCTCCCTGTCTTGTTGTAGAAACGTCCAATAAGCCTGGACTTGCACACGCACCGGCCCTCCCCTTCAGATCTGGGGTATATACTTGTCGAGTGTCGCTGCGGTCCGAGCTGCTTCAATCACATCTCCCTTATCTTCTGTTTTATCCAAACACAACATCGCCTATTAAGTTGAATTGCCTAACTCTTGCAGCCAAGATCTTATGATATCCGGGTCTGTTTTGATCGTTCGAGTCAGGCCCTCCCAATTGCAGTTGCTTAATAGGCTGGGTTACCGCTCAGAGGAGGATAATCCTCTGGACGAGTAGGGGCGACGCTGGGAGGAGCTCGAGGGTCTCGGGGGTCACGGGGGTCGCGAGAATCACGGGGGTCGCGAGGGTCGCGAACGTCACGAACGTCGCGGTAGTCGCGGCCGTCACGGCTGTCGCCAAAGTGCTTCTTGCGGAGAGCGGCAAGGCGCTTCTTCTTGGTGACGGTGTTAATGTAGGTGCCGATGACGAAGCCCACCAGGTTGAAGAAGGGCACCCAGAGAGGGTCGGGGAGGAACTTCTGGGCAAAGGCCAGGCAGATGGGTGAGGTAACCCAGGAAACCTTCATGACCTTCCAGAAGCCGACCTTGACGGTGGCGCGAACCTGGTGGTAGGTACGAGCACCGGCAATCAAAGCCATAGCAACTAGGTAGACGCTGTTCTGGATGGGAGCGATCTGTAGGAATTAGTTAGCGATCATGTACCTTGTCTTGCTTGTTTCAGTGCTAAATGAGCTCTGTTTAAACTGCATCTTCCTGTCCCAACAAGGCGCGTTGCCGATTTGGAGCTCCTTGCATTCTCTACATAGTGTGCATGTCCTCCCCTTATACAGTTTCCACCAATGCTTTCTCTCCAGCTTTTCCCATTCTTCTTCGGCAAATTCGCGAGACGGGGCATGAATACGTACAATCAAGTTGCTGACAAGAATCTGCAAGATCTTGGCCTTCAAGCTGGTTCGGCCCTTGAAGGTCTTTTGGAGAGCCCAGATGAGGAAGTGGCCGATGGGAGCGCTAATAAGAGCGCCATAAGCGGCCATCTTGGGGACACGGGCAGTGAAGTAGTTGCCATGCTTGTTGCGGTCCTTGGCGAGCCATGAAGCAATAAGCTCTTGGGCACCGGCGAGGGAACCAGCAGTAAGCATCTTGGTGCGCAGAGGGTTATCCTCGAGCTCCTTGATGTAGGCCTTTCGTGCATGTTAGCAATTGCGATCACCCAAGCCTGCCATCCCCGCGTTGTCGCGTCATCGCGGGGGCGGGAGACGCAAATTCAGGATTGAGGTTGGACATACAGCCAGGTATCCCTTGGTTCCAGCACTCTTGATACCACCCGTCAAGGTGGTGCCAATAACGTCGGCGAGGGGATGGTGTCCTTTGGTCCCCGGGATGTTGCCAGCCTCGGCCTGGTCAAGCATGCCGGAAAACTTCTCGCCAGCATCGTGAACCTTTTCGCTGGCATGCTGCACCTTCTCCTGCACCTTGTCGATAGCCTCGTCGAATGCCATGGCTGCGGTGGTGGCTGGGATTTATATGGGCGACTTGGAAGAATGCGCGCGTCTCGGGAGGGACTCTGAGCAGGTCCGGATCTGTCTCGGTGGAATTTCTGGCCTGACGAAGGACCGGAGATGGAGGATTTAGATAGACGGGCGCGCTTCGTCGTCTTCTTCGTCTTGACAGTCGTCCTCGTCGGGAATCGTCGTCGGGGTCAACGCGGCGGCGGCGGCGTCATCAACGTGATGCGAACGGGAAGAGAGGGAAGGGGAAAAAAACACGCGCGGACGAGACGGGGCCTAGCACTCGGGCAATTTGGCGGTTAGCGAGGAAGGTCGCACAGACGGCCGACTACAATTACAGCTGCAGCTGCAACTGAGAGCCAGCAAAGAATGAGCCGGAGAGGCAGAGATGGGGGCAAATAGAGTGGCTGGTAAGGTGAGGGTGCTGCGACGGGGGGTGGGTCGATGGCCAATTGATGTCCTCGTAGAGCTGGTCGACCAATGGCTTTGTTTATCGGCCAGAGAAGAACGACGTGATACTGAGGCCGGGCTTGTTGGGGTGGCTGGGGAGATGGGATGGACTGCCTGAGGTATCGTCTTGCGCTTCGGTTGAGGTAAGGTGATGTGGGACGTTTGGAGGTTGAGACGAGGCTCGAGTCGCGGGTACAGGGTAAGTGGAAGGGGGAAAGGGAATTACTTACGGCCGTGAGTGAGGGTGATGATGTTGATGATGATGGAGATGGAGAGATGGGTGGAAGACGAGGAGGGAGTGAGAGGCGACGGGACGGGGTTAACCAGAGAGAGTGCGTGAGAGAGCTGGGTGGAGTGAGGGTGGTTGGTGTGTGTTGATTGTTTAGGGACAGCTTCCCGCGCTCCCACCAGTAGCCAGTGGGAAAACAGCGAGACGATGGGATGGGACAGGGGGGCAGAAGCACTGAGAGCCAGGGGGGGAGGGGGGTGAGTTGTTGCCAGTTGGGTGCTGGGGGAGATGAGATGAGCCCAGTCGAGTCCAGCCCAGCGCGGCGACGCTTTCTCAGCTCACCTCAAACCGAGGTCGCGCGCCCTGAGACTGCGGCTGTGATTGGCTGCGATTGGCTGTGATTGGCCGTGATTGGACCAGAGCTGGGTGCTTCCGGGGCGAAAGCTGCTGGATGGATGGCTTAATGGCTGCAGAAGCTATGGATGGCATGCGAAGCTAGGGATGCACAAGTTGAGGCCAATTGCATGACAGCGAAACACGTAGTTGAAGTGCATGTACGTCGTACGTAGACCTACATAAAACTCACTTTGATATACATGTCCATGGATGTATGTATATGCATGCAGGCATGGCTTTCTCTACCCGAGGGACACACGGCAAGCTTTATACGGTAAGCATACTCTGTATTCCGTCAGGATCACAGGTAGTGGAGGGCACACACTCCCTCCCCCCTCTGGCAAGCTCTGTCACCACCTGTGGGAGCTATCCCCAACTTCCAATCCAGGGGCAACAAATATTTCCCAGCGCAGGCTAAATACGGATTACGTCCACCCCCTGAGCAACCCCGAGCAACCACGCCTTCATCCACTTTCTACCTAGCCCCAGAAGGGCCCCCCAGGATTTTGAAATTTGTGATTGGCCGATGCAAGTGCTTCTATCGAACCACGGACCGAGGTTTATTCCCCCCCTCGCGTCCCCCGTCGTGCTGAACTCGGAGTCGGTACCTTTCCACGGGACCAGCTGGCTCTTACTCCGTGGTATTTTTTTTT
>JALNIO010000137.1:0-13216 GCA_023509875.1 Rugonectria rugulosa
TCCAGGAAGATAAGTCAAGTTGAAGAAATAACACAATCTTGACTTCTATTTACCTATTACCTTCCGTATTGCCTTATATCTATCCCGGACATCCCTTCGGCACCTTTATATCATGTGTTTATACGTCTGGTACCTGGATCTCCTCCAATGGGCCACAAGTAAATGGGAGCCCCAAGATTGAGCCATTCCCAGCGGACGGAAAGATCATCCACATCTTCGGCATCCCCCTCACTGCAGCCACAGTGAGTTCCATCATGTCGCCAGTTGGATTAGCCGTTCCTCTGGGGAGGCTAGGGAACGCTTGCACAGAGAATCCGAGAGACCTTTGCCCCGTCTGTCCATCAACCACCGTCGACGGCACAGCTACCATCAATCCGCCCGAGGAATCCCACCACGTTACCAGAAATGTGTGTTTGGGCATTGCGGTACCATTCGAAGTCGAAGTGGTCGGCGTGAAGACGCGGATGGGCGAGTACCCGTTCGCAGTATTCTTTGCAGAAACACATATCGTAGGCCATGGGAATGGCGTATCTGAGACGGTTCCATTCATTCGCCCAATCGCACACATCAACCTGTCCTCATCACCAACATAAAACACCAACATGACTACGGAACCGTCGGAGGCCAGCATTTGATGAACAGTCGGGCCGTTGGCGGCGAATTCCCTGCCGATAATCGATACGGGTGAACCACCAGAGCCGACTCCCTGCATCATCAAATCCCCGTTCGTAGTGGTCCAGCACGCGAGTCCGCCAAAGACGGGCCCTTCGTTGACATTGGGCGGTAGGAGGCGAGAGGTAAGATTGGGAGGCTCCAATACCTTGAAAAGAGTCAGGTTCAACACCTGGCCAGCATTCTTGGCGAGCTCAAAACTGCTAGACCATTTACCCTTCGAAACCTCATAGGCCATCCGCAAGCGGTTATCTGGCGCCTGCCATACAACAAACGGCAGTATACTATCGCTCAGAGCTGCAATCGCACCGCCGTCACGTGTGGAGGCATCCTTGGGATCGCTGAAGCGCGCTCTGGCCTCGCTCCCCCAAATGTCTGGTTTCACTGAGGGTTGCGCCGGGGTCGTCTTCGGTGAGACAAAGTGCACTGCCTCATCCGACTCTGAAGCCCAAAACAAGTACCACTGGCCAGTGGACTCCTGGTAGAACGATGCTGTTTTGCCGCCGCGAAGCGCCCCTTGCGTGTTTGGAATGGTGACATCCCACATCCTTGCGTCTTCGACGGTGCGCGGCTGGGTGTCGAGTGTGACAGCCCCAAAGGCGCCGTCTTTACCGGAATACAAGATGCTAACGTACCCTGAGTATTTACCAGATCCGTTGATAGAGGTGAGGTTCGAGTTCTCGCCCATCCTGGCGGTGCTGGGATGCGATAACTGAACAAGAAAGTTGCGATGAGCATTCGGCGGAGGTACAAGAGCATTGATGGGTGCCCGGTGAAATGTGAATGTCTGCGAGGCTGTGGTATCGGCAACTCCTGGAATCATGTAATGTGTCGTTTGCAGGAATGCCACCTGCGTCCAGGGCTTGCCGCCCAGTTGAGATGAGCTCAGAAGGATCGTCCTGGGATCTGCCGAGGTGACGATAGGTTCCAGTGCGGAGCTGCCAGTGTTGGGCGTGGGAACGAACACAAGCTTACACGATGATCCTTCAGGAAGCTCTGGTGCGGACCACGAGAAGCGGACGGCGTTTTGATCAGAGCGATCCATCATCATGCTCATCGAGATGTTGAGTGAAGCTGGTACTTGAGGGAACGGCACTGGCGTTGACCACGGGCCCAAGGTGGGTTTGCCAGCGTTTGGATTGGGAGCTTCGAGAGCGACGCAGATGGTCCGAGTCGATGAGAGAACTTTCTTATCAACTTTATCCAAGGACACCGTCACGATGATGGGCTTTCCTGTCGGGAACTGAGGCGGGTTCTCGGCAGCAGCATCACATGGGATGGTTGTCCCGCTGGGCTGCAGATCAAGAACGACTCTTTGGCTTGGAAAAACGGGCGTTGTGCTAAGTGAGACGGCTAGAGAAAGGACATGCGTATGAGAATCGTATGAGACGCCCGATGCCGTGGGCACAGATTGATGGTTGATGGACACCTGGGAAAAGAAGAATGGTGTTATGGTGCCAGACTGAGCCGGTGATATTTGTCGACGAAGGGCAAACGACAGCGTGGCCTGCACGTCAAACTGAGAGGCAAAGCCAAGTTCAACTGCAGACGATCCCGTGACAGGCGTTTGCGTGCAGGCTACGGGAGTCTTGGACGACAAGTTGTCGAGGACAGCAAGATCGAACGAGCCGACCTGACCCTGTGGATGAGTCCAGCAGAGCATTGCTGTGGACGATGCTTCGTTGGTTGTCCACGCCTGCAGCTGGGAGAATTGGCCAGGCTGCTGGAGTGGCAGGAATTTGGACGAAGCGCAAATGGCAGAGGGCCGCGTCTTGGTCGGATCTAGAGATGCCTGCTGAACGAGAACACCCAGCTGAGTGATACCATTCGGGATGGTAGCAAGCGAGGTTAATGGAAAGTTGAGCCGAGCAGTTGTAGGACTAGAAGTAGTTGTCCTCACCACGTTCAGCCGAGAGAACAGCGGCGAGTCAGTTGTAGTGGTGCCCGCCGGGACAACGTACAAGCCATAAGTGCCACCATCCTGGACGCCCTCCACGTTGACATCGACGGCTATTGATGCAGTTGTCAAGTTGTCAGTACCGAAGTTGACGTTCGTGGGAGGAGACGCCCTGGGCACGAAGTTGAAGGTGGCTGCCGGGCCAGGCGTTGCAGTCAAGCTGGTTTTGTCGCTGCTCACCAGCCCGGCACACACCCACACATGAAGAGTTCCCGCCGCAAAGTTCGAGGTGTCTAGTAGTGAGCTTGTCCCGGGATAAGCCACAGTTGCCATTGTTTTGGCCTTGGTCGGGTCGCTGGTGGTGGCAACCAGGACATTCCACATCAGGCCGGATAGGTCAGCAGGGAAGTTTCGACTTGAGTCCGGTTTCATCGAATTAGGGACGACCCGTGTCCAATCGACGAGTAGTGATTCTGTGCTTGGAACAAGCGGAGGATCCTTCAGCACCAGCTCCGAGACCCCGGTGAGCGCCATGGCGTTCTGCATCAGCCTGACGAGCTCCGCTTTCTGTGCATTGGCATGTTCCAACGTAGCAGTGATTTTATCTCGTTGTTCCAGAAGCGCCTGCCTCTTTGGGTTTGTACCTAGGCTCGTCAATAGCTTGCCTAGCCCGCCGTCCTTGTGCAGCTCGTCCATCAACTCCGAGACCTTGTGCAGTATGGCACCGGCTGTGCCAAGAGCCGCCAAGAGCTCGCCAAACTGGACACACCCGATTCCTGATCCAGCTTCTTTTGCTTTGGCAACTGCTTTAGCAAGCATGCCCGTTGCCTTGCTCAGATCCAGATCAGCATCATCTTGGGCGGAAGTGACCTCGACGTTTCCTGCGAATATAATGTTGAGTGCGGTGACATCTCGGCATAGTAACGACTTGATAAGCCTGCGGGTCAGAGATTGGGCGAGGATATAGATGGCTAATTTTATCATTGCCTCAGGGTCCTCGAGAAGAGCCTTGCCGAGCCGCACAAAGTTGTTGCGCACCGTGTTGAAGAACATCTCGATTAGCCTGTCTTTCTTGAACGGCCCAGACAGCGAGACAGGCCAAGTACCGATGTGAAGGTCCTTGACGACAGTCAAAGCCTCAGTTACGAAGACAACGTCGATGGTGACATGCAGCGATCCATTGAGTATGGCATTGCCCTTGTCATCCACGTCCAGCAACTTGGATCCGTCTTTCGGTTTACCCAGTGAGAAGTTGAACTTTGTCTTGATGGCCTCGTCAAACATCAAGTCCATTAGCTTCTCGCAAATGCACGAACCCGAGGGTATGGAGGCTTCCATGATGGCGTCGTGGAGCGTGCCAATGCCCTCGGTCCCAAGTACGTCATTCCAGTAGGGCTTGAAGTCCCATCCGCTGATGCCAAAAGCGCCATTGTTCCAAAGAAGCGAGACCTTGGGAAAGGGCTTGGGCAGCTCAATTGTGGCCTTGTACGTGGGATACTTCTCGCCCGTCGCTGGTGGCGTGTACGTGATGGATGCTTTGCTCGTCGATTCAAAGTCAAAGAATGAAACATCCGTACCAACAGTGAACGATGGCCCGGCCCCTGCAGAGTAAGACAAAATGGATAGGAACGGGTTGTGCAATGTCATAAACCACCAGTTGATATCTTCGACAAGTGTATTGGTGATCTTTACGCCAGCACGATCAACGTCGATTCGCACCTGAAAGAGGCACGAAAATACTTCTATCTGGGCTTGAGCATGATAGCCTGCTGCCCATGTCGTATTGGCGAATTGCATGTCTTTGGCGGCATACCACAGCTGTGCGTTTCCGAGCATAAAGTCTGGGTAGTCGCTAGGCCAGCTGGCAGCTGCAGCAACGCCATCCTTACTGGAGGATGGGATGATAAGGTCGGTAAAGAGCTTACGGATGGCAATCGTAGGGTTTGGCGGTGTCGGGTTCGGATCAAGGGGGACTTTGGGAGATATTGGCTTTACTGACAATAGTTGGTCTAGATTTGGGTTGGTATTGGAGTTAGGAGTAGGAAGAGGAGGCAAAGGAGCGTGCTCGCCAAGACTCAGAAGTGCCATTGTAGGACCACCCCCAGGGGAAAATACAATGTAAGCAGCGAGGGTGGTCTCTTGGGCACCACCTGCTAGGGTTGCCCGAGCAAGAAGCGTGATTTCGCTAGTCATCTTGGTGCTGGTCTTGTCCCGATAGATGCGTCCGCTGATGCCGACAAGATTGAGCGACACATTGAACATGTGGCCCGAAAACGGGTTGGTGATAGTCCCAGCCTCGGTCTTCATACCAGCAGTGAATGTCAGTGTGCTGTCTGGAGTTGCCGAGAAAGTGACGGTCAACGTTGGTGCTGTTTCAGCATTTCCGGACGAGAAGCCGAGAAACTGTGCGAGTCCCTCGATCTTGAGACTGCCTCCGCCCTCACCCCCGGACAAAGAAGAAGGATACGTGTACGTGCCTCGCCCGTTGATAAGAATCCCGCCTCCAAGAAGCAAAAGGTCGGTTGCAGCAATCCCAAGTGACATATTTTCCGGGGCTGCCTGGGCCCAGAGATAAATAGCGCCCCCTGTGGAAGTTTCAGAAGAGATAGAAGATGGAGCTATGCAGCTGGCAATGCTGGAGCTCATGGGGGCTGTGCTTGTAGACGAGAGGACCACGCCGGCAAAGAACCAGGAATGATTACCAGCCAGGCTGGTATCCTGTGGTAACAGATCGAGAATCGTGCCGAGTGGGCTGTTTGGCCTCGAGCTTGAGCCTGAGCTTGATATCAATGCCAAAGCAGAGGATGAAGGCTGCAGCTGTGAGCTTGTCTGAATGTCAGTTTTCAACTCGGCAACGGTTCCCGAGTATGACAGGACTGTCATCAGAACAGGAGCTAGGTCGAAGGCTGTCCATACTGGGCTCTGGGATATCCACGAAACTAGCGCCGTCAGACTGCCCGTAGATACCGAGAAGATATAATCTCTCGTGGTAGGGGGTTTGGCGGTGCTCTTGCGTGTGTAAAACATGCCAGACGCAATGCTGGGCTCTCCTCCAAGCTGACCCGTCAAGAACATAGCACCGGTGGAGAAGTTGATATAAATATACAACGGGGTTGCTTCCGAGCCGTGGAACGATTCAACATTTGACGATGTGCCCGATGGAATGAGTGACGAAAGCTTCACCGCGTTTAGCTTAGTTGTAAGTGTATCCAACGTCCCATTAGCAGCTGGAGCTGAACTAGTGGATGGAGGTAAAGTGAGAGGTGGCTGCAAGGGTAATGGGGGACGAGAAGGGGTGGTTGTGGTTTGAGACGAAATCACATATCCTGTGAGTGTAGAATGAGTCGCACCACCGCCGACATCAAGACAAACACGAGCATGAGTGCCTGTCTGAGTGCCAGAAGAGTATGAATCGAAGGTGAGATGGCCCGTGAATCTCGCTTTATATGTGTTCAGTGCACTCTCACGTCCCAATCCTACTTCCACATCGATACCCACGGAGTTGAGGGTGAGAGCCACCTTCTCAAACGGCAACACCCATGGTTTTGACGTGCCTCCAACGGCTTGTGCGGAGATTCTTCCCTGCCCATTCCGCGTGATGACAGCTGCGATGCTTGCCATAGGCAAGGTATTCGGGTGCGGCGCATTAAGACTTTGGTCGATTGCATACGCGGTTGCCGGAAGCAACGAGCTGAGAATCTTGTCGTACTGTGCTGGCTGACTTCCCAGAGCAAGGGCGCCTGCGTACACGTCGTTCTGGATTGCATCCCGAGAGTAGAAAAGTTGCAGAGTGGCTGAGCCGAGCTGTAACATGGCATAGATACTGGCTGAATTGGGTTGAGCAACCCCGATGCGATACGTCCACAAGAAGGAAAGCTTTTGCACAATCAGGCTAAGATCAGGGCTGATATGCAGGAGTGGAATGCTAATGGATGACTGGACGATCGCGTCAAATGCTGTAAGTACAAACGAGGGATTAGGCGTCTCGGGCGTAGGCTTGGACCGAACGAATGTGCCCGCAAGTGAGGCGAGTGCGATAGAACCAAAATCCGGACATTCCTTGGGTCGGGCATCGGGTTCAGGGACATTGGGAGTAGCTCCAAGTGCAATCAAGTCTGTCAGACGTAAATCTTTCGTCGCAAGAACTATGAAAGAAAGCGTCTCGCTCTGAGACGTTCCACCAGGGGATGAAAACAAAATGTCGACAGAGGTGCGGATTCCGTTAATATCAGCTGCGGCTGAGAACCTCACAGAAGTGGCCACTCCTTGGATCTCGCCTTGGGAAGAGAAAGAGGAGGGCGACCAGGAGATGAAAGCGGATAGAGACGTGAGCCTTAGAGGGCCCAAAGTCCACGTCTGCGCCGGATCGAACGAGACCCAGATCTCGGACAATGAGAAGGATTCGCTGGAACCACCAGTACCGGCAACGCTTACGCAGGTAAAGCCAAACGCAATGGACGGTGAATCTGTACCATCTTTTACCAATGGAGGAGCTCCATGTGGAAGAAGGGAAGACAGAGATTTCGAGGTGAGTACCTGAACAGTGGAGTTGACATCTTCAGGCCCGGCGACTGCTGAAAACAGCAGCATCTTGTGCTTATTCTTCTGGGAGAACTCAATGTGTGTGAACAGAATTAATGATTGACCGAGCCTCATGGTGGCATCTGCTGTGAACATAATGCTACGCGACGGTGCGGCAGACTCGAGGTTGTTGTTGAGAATGAGCCTGAGCGAGATGTTGTAGATGGATAGCACCCCGGGGAGAAGATTCATGGCCTGAGTAGGCGTTGCATTGAGAGAGAAGAGCAGGCTAGAAAGCTGCCACTTGGAAGATGAAGAGTCTACGGAGCTGGCAGTCTTGATTACTTCCATCTCGCACAATACGTCAGTCGTAGCGAGGAGATCGGATTGCTGCACAGGGAATGCCGAAGGGATGACCAGCGCGCCAGAACTGGTCTCCGTGTCCGTCAGAGGCTTGCCTCCAAATTCGGGCAGGGACAACAACGTATTGGGAATCATCCCAAGTGTCTCTTTTTCCTGTCCATCACTGGACGACATTGAGGATCCTGCCTTTATTCTCGCCGAGAATTTGGAAGACGGTTCTGTCTTCGTGAACCAGGCTGCGATATATAGGGACGTAGATGCCATGGATGGTTGGGATGTGAACGTAAAACGCCCTCCGACGTGGATTTCAACAGTGTTCGCAACGCCACCCGTGGCTGTGGCCGCGTACATAAGGACGGCAAATTCGAGGTTTTCCAAGACTAGTCCAGGAAGAAGTGTCCAGCTCCCCGTGATAGAGGCACTGGCTCGAGCATACTGTAAAGTCATTGAGTTGACAGATTCTGGTGAGTTGGACGTAGCTGTAGAGAGGCTCAAAACAAGATCTGCATTTAATGACTGCAGGGCTGTGTCAGGTCCCTTGCCTGCCGTGCCGGGAAGTGTTTCAGGAAGATCCCACGTTTCTCCCTTTGGCGGGACAGGCAACTTTAGTGTTGATGCAAAGAGCTGATCAGCCAGGATTGATAACGGTACCAAATTCGTGATTCTACCACTGGGTACGGGTGTGACTGAGATGCGGATGACACAATCCTTTTGAGTGCTGGTGGTAGACCCGGCGATAATAGCGTACAACTTGACCCGGGATGCAATGGTAAAGTTGCCGAATGCGTATCCCTTGATGTTGAACGGAAAGGAAGCCGGACCTGGAGCGGAAATAGGAGGTGGTGATGGAGTTGGCGTTGGCGTTGGTCGCTTTCTCATTTCAAACCAAGCACCCAGTTGGTTTAATTCGAGACCATCGATAATTGTCCAGCCAATGCTGGCAAAGTTTGCCGCAAAGGATATACGGTCGATACTAGATCCTTGGATATCCACGACGCAGTACGCCTGACGGCCCCTGCCTGGCCAATTTGCCCATTCGGGCTTAACAGGACATTTAGCAGGGAACTGTACAGTTTTCAGGGCATCATTGACAGAATCCTCTTCAGCATTGGGAACTATGCCCGATGGAGTTGAGTGCATGCCGATGGCCGTCTTGGAACCCACGATGGAACTGCTATTTGCTCCATTTTCATCTCCCCTCACCGATGATGCAAATAACCGCCCGGATTTCTGTGTCTTGGTTTGGTGGCCGTAGAAGGTGGCTAGTTTGGGATCTGTGACAATGTCGACAAGTGAGGTGACGCGCTCTTCAGGCACGTCACACCGCAACGAGAGCAGGCCAGTATCAGATCGGTACGAGGCTGAGACACTGAGGATGTTGCCACCCAGAGATAGCTTGGCGCTGACAAACGCAGCGTAAGCCATCTTATCGACATCGACTGCAGATGGCTGAGAAGCTGGCATTGGATTTGGATCTCCTCGATTCAGCGGGATGATCCGGTTTCTCTCCTCTACTACTTTCTTGTCGTTTCCGTCCTTATCCGGCTTCGGTAAGAGGTCTGATCGCCACGCCGCAAGCACAATGGACACTTCCTTCATCGCGATATTGGGTAGAGGCTCCCAGTATTCAGGCTTGATCAAGACGGAGCGAACTTCAGATAACTGCCAGCTGCCGTTACTCCCTCCCAATGCATTGAGCGGCATCTCAAACACAGCAAATATACGGAATGCAAGGGTACTGTTTGTGGTGGGATATTTTTCCATGCCCTGCGGAGGTACAAACGCTTTTTGTGATTCACTTGCAGTGTTTTCACTGGAGAGTGCGCCAACAACGTCGCCTGATGTGACGTTACTATGAGTGTTAACATCACACCACACAGCAACAGACACTTTGGCCTTCTCCCACCACAATCTGCCCTTCAGCAGAATTGTCGTGGTAGTACCAATTGCCGCGTTCACGGTGAGAAGGCCTGAGACGTTAACGGAGCCATCGAATGAATCATTTGCCTGATCGCGGAAGATGCTAACGGCTGCTTCGACTCGGGAGAGAGTCAGCTTTTCGGGGATAATCGTCCATTGAGTCTGAAGGGATAGTGCGATTTCAAACGAGCGTAGATAGTATTTCGGGCCGCTCAAGTCCGCATTATCAACGACAGAAGAAGGCAGCGGCGAAGGAGGATCTCGAACGACCACAATCTCTGCGTGAGTAGCCAAGCCATGCTCTGACTCATATGACACAGTTTTGACCCGACCCAGCAAATTATTTGACAGAGTGTCAGCTGCTGAGCCCTGACTGGAGTCGGTGCCGGCGAAAAGCTTGATCAAGGGCTTTGCACTGATTGAATCGAGGCAGTTGCCTGCTTCGAATCGAAACTTCAACTCGATGGGTGAAGTGATGGAACCGTTGGCCTGGATGGCAAGACGTGGTACCCAGCCGGTGACGCGTACGGCGACTTCGTCAACTGACAGGAAAGCGGAAATACTCAACGAAATGAGCGTCGGTTGATTGGCGGCTTGTTTGAAGATGTGTACGCGGAGTTGGACATCTGTGAGCTCAAGGCCGGTGAGGATAGTCCAGGACGTCTTGAGGCGGACAGTGGCTGCAGCATCGAGGGAATAGTCAATAGTTGTAGCGGCAATGGAGGAGGAGGCTATTGACTGATGCTGGGGAACGGCAATAGAGGAGTGAGTAGGTTTGGGAGCTGGTGTCGAGAGGGCAAAGCCGGCTAGGACGTCGGAAAGGACGTCGTTGACGGCCTGCTGGACGCCTAGGCCTGGGTCTGACATCGTTTCTCTCTATTTCCCCGTGTCTTTGGTATTACAATAAGCAGAGGCCTGAGAAATCTGTCAACGGAGAAACTTATGAAACCGGCTCGGCCAGGCCCACGGCGTATGCTGAGTAGAAGCAGGGGCAGAAGAAGATGGCATTACTCGTATCTACTACTTTATATTATGGGCGCCCGCCCGTTCCGGAGTCCGTGAATCAATAGTTGGCACGTTTTGGTCAATCGACGTCTAATATCCGACTTCTTTTTCCCAGAAACGGCCGGGCCGAGCCGGAGTGTGAGCACTATTGGCCTAGAACGGTCCATCGCCTGCGACTATTGGCGGGGTTGTAAGGGCCGGGTTGAACTATTGACGGTGGTGTAAGGATTCGACCCGATTCTGGATTGCACGGGCTCAATACTTTGCTGCAGGGTTGTATCGCTATTGGTCCCTTTTCTCTTTGCTCCGGCGCTGCATTACCTGGCGGGCTAGTAGAAAAGATTGACTTAACCCGAGAGACGTGATTCCATTCTTGTTTGTCTCAACTCATACTGGAAATGTACATCTGATTGAACCGCAACGATGGGGAGCCGGAAAACTGCATTGAAATATCCATCCCACGTGTTGGAAAAAAACGCAAGTCCGGCCTGATTACTCGGAACCTGATGAAACTCGTACTAATTGGAAATACAGCTGTTAGCTCAGGTGACCGTCATCGACGCAGGTAAGCCTGAATCTTTTGAGGTCCAGTCCTCATAAGTTTGAAGGACAAGTGCTCATTGTCCCAGACTACGGCGATTCCAACATAATCGATCTTTACCAGTTTCCTCCTGGTTCCGAGCAGAACTTCACCAGCCCCCTCGTTCGTCGCTCTCTTATTGACACGGGTCCCAAGAAGGCGCTCATTGCCAATGCCATCATCCATGCTCTCAAGCGCCGCGCGCTACCCGTCGCCAGCTCAAGCCCAGACGCTCCGCTTACCGTACCCCCTCTTTATGAACTGCAAGTAACGCACTCTGACAAGGACCACATTGGTAACGCCGTGTCTGTTCTCGATCGATTGGATACAAGCATGCTCCCTCCCGTCCAACTGGGCCAAGATCATACCCAGTTAGTTGTGCGGTATACGGACATACCACCTGCCATGCCAACGATCGAAGCCCACTTCGTCAGTGCAGCCATTGCTCTTGATAAGATATTGTTCAAGTTTCGGCTAGATAAATTGCGCCCATGGATGTTGCGACTTGTGAATATTGATCTCGTTCCTGCATTCACAAACGCAGAGGCTGAGCTAGTTGTCGGCAACATGTCCAAAACTAGTCAGTCGGTGCAGTCGGAAACAAGTGGCGAATCAGAGATACTCAGTTATTTGGTCTCGATATCGATTATCGGTGACTTGGTCCAGCATTTGAAAGCCCAACCCAGTCTCCCTGCCGTGTTCAGGATTGGATTTCGGTGCGAGATCAACGATACCACAAATGAAGAATCGGGTGCGGCAAGAAGTGTGCTGAATCATGTTGTTGTGATTGAGCTGAACTTGGCGGACGTACTGGAGTGGACGATGGGTTGGATTGGTGAAGAAGCCTCACAAAACCATTGTCAGTCTATTTGGGTCCAGTTCTTGAAGGATACGAGCATTTGAGCTGACAGGAGAACCTACGCAGTTGGCATCGAACCTATCGCAGTGTCGCTCCCCGCACCGTCTGCCAGCTGGACTCCCGAGTTTACTGTATCAACAGGCTGGATTGCGGAGCTAGAGAAGATGCTCATGTCAAAGTCCAGCGACAGGATCACTCATGAGAGACCTGTATATAGTCAGTCGACTTCCCCCTTCTCCTTCCTTCACCCTCTGCATTATAGGATCCGAACCCAGAAACAAGGCGTGGAAAAGCAAGGCACCGTCAATACTGACAGAGACTAGACCAAAGAGTCTATCGAAAACGAGTCGGTTCAACCGCTGCAAGCGATGACGATGTGACGCAAGTAGTCGTCGGTCCAATGCAGGATGTTTATCGCCTCCGTCAGCGCTATGACGTGCTCACCTATCTCGAACAGAGGTTAGACCCAACGTTGGGATACAAAGACGACATCATCTACGAGACGGACAATGCTACAAAGATTCTGAATCGGGCTTCAGTGGTCACCGTGCTCGGACGTCCTGAGCATAACTTCGACATGCTCTTTACCGGTGATGCATACGACCAGGAGTCCGACATTCGGCATAGCATCGCCATGTGGAAGCAAAAGCGCGAACCCGGGGCGCACATGTTCAAATTCAACGTCATGAAAATCCCACACCATGGGTCAGAAAGGACGACACATGCACAATTCTATCAGGAGGTTAGAGCGGATGTTTACTTGATATGCGCCCAACACTCCACCCATGGAAATCCCCGGTTGTCGACCTTGCAAGCCATCGTCAGGGGCTTTGAAAATCGCCCGGTAAGAAGTCATTGAACCTCGCGGGAGGGCTTCCTCTGAAGCTTCAACTTGTATTAAACGGGCCACCGCTGACACCGATGTTGCTTAGAGAGAGGGCAACGCCAATTACCGACTTTTTTTCTCAGACCCTTTATCCATGGTCGATGCGAAACGCCGCAGCCCGCTTAAGCACCTTCTCAGCATGCCAGACTATGTTCCCAACGACCAGCGCAAGTATGAAGTGTACATACTTGCGCCCTCGAAAGCTCCTACAGTGCGGCAGAGCTACGGCTCGGTGCTATTCTACCTAGATGCACAGGGTCACTTTGGTGAGTATTGGGAGACCGACGAATGGGTGCGAGTGGCTTGACCGCTATAAAAGTAGTTACCTCCTCTCTTTAGATATTTCATCAAGGCTGCGGAAATCACAGCAATAATGTAGCTATTTTTATAGGACTTTCTACTTATAGAGTTTACACTGACTATAACGTATGTGATAAGCATGTGTGCCATCCAAGTATGTGTGCCACCCAACCTCTTAGACCTATAGGTTTGATCTTGCCACCCAACCTATAG
>JALNIO010001359.1:0-48119 GCA_023509875.1 Rugonectria rugulosa
TTGGTTCTGCTAATTAATGCGTTATTCTCCGAGCGAGTGCATCTGCGGGCAAGGATCAGAGGCCAATGTTTCAATCAATGCGCCTTGTCCTCCTCCAAAACACTGGCAAACTGGAAACATTTTCTTGGTTCATGCGTTTGCGCAGAATTTGCCTCGCTTTGTGCCTCACCCTTTATCACGAAAAGGTGATTTCAGCTCTTCATCTCAGGAGCGTGTGACCCTCTGCCGACGAAACGAGGTGCAATCATGCATGCTCAGTCCGCCAACGAACATCCAATGTTTCCCGACTCCTGCTACGCCTTTCAAGCAAGTTAATCAAGATCGGCATCTATCGACTCTGTCTTTTCGCTAACCCAACCTTGGAAAATGAAAGAAAATAGCCCAATAGTTTTGAATCTGTTTCTCATTCTTTGAGAGGTTAATGGAGCCGTGCTGATCGCCATGGTCTAAGCCCTGGACGGCCGGCCTGATGAGCCCGCGCGAGCAGATCCTCCTGAAGGGCTGAGAGGGTCGAAAAACCAACATCGTGCCGGCTTGCGAGACAAGAATGTCAATCAGGAAAAGATAAAAAAAAAGAAAGAAAAAGAAAAAAAGGAAGAAATGTCCGTTGGCAGATCAAGCATCTCTTCCCCAGCTTGACGGGAGAGCACGATTCACAACTGACAGCTGTGACCTCATCTCTCGTGAGGGCACGCCTGCTCAAGGGATGGTTTCCTTGACTCGAGTCCCCTCAATCTCACGCTGTATGAAGTACAGCCGTAAATGCCCAGCGGGCAAGTCACAAACTACCCAATGCAGACTCTTCAAACCCATCATTGGTCCGGATGCACGGCTGATAGCAAGGGGGGTGCAGAGGATCCCAGTTCGCCGGATGCTGGACTGAACCAACGGAGTCGCATCCAGCTCACCGTGACACCGAACAGTGGCACCCCCCCCTTCCGACGGGGATGCCCTCGTCAATAAGAGAAGAGATTGAAGCAGAAATGTGCAGAACAAGTGTTCGTAAAGGCCAGACCGGACGGACCACCTTTAAACCATAGCTCTCTTCATCACATCACAGTCACAGGCGTGAATGCTACCGTATGCGGGAGACCTCGGCCCTTTCGACACCTTTTTGACCGCACATTAATGCTGTGAATGCAAAATGTCTACGTATACAACTCTTCATTCCTAGCAGAGCCGCCGGCTGCTTGAATGCGGCTCTATCGGTGAAGGGGGGGGGCTCGCACTACGGCGGGCGTCAGGGCATTGGCTTCTCGCCGGATAGCGTCCCCAGCAGCGCGCGCCGCTGCCGTCATGGCGCCCGCCGTGTCAGTCCCCCGGCGCACATCCTTATTACGAAAAAAAGAACCTACATTATCCGTTGGGTACATTACAGTCGAGAGATACAGTAAGCTTAGAGGGTTAAACTTACGGAGCAATGTATCGTCGTTGCCCTGCGCATTCGGCCCTCCCTCCTCGTTACCTCCCAGTCGGACCTCCCCCCTGTTTTGTCCGCTCATCACGATACCTGCGGTAGCATCTCCCTCTCTCTCCAAGATGCGAAAAAAAGTCTCGCCATTCCCCATCACGCGGACACGTGCAAGATCATACTTGTAGCAACATCTGAAAAAACTTGACGTGTCCCCCGCGAGCACCAGCAAAGCAGGCGTAAAAGGGGACCCGGTTCGAGGATAAAAGGCCCGCGTAAATGGCCGTCGACAAGTAACAAGGCCCTCTCCCTCTCTGCTGCTATCCAGTTTTCCCCAGTAAAGAGCCCACAAACGGCCCGCGCATTGACGACAAAGAGGGCCCCGCAGCCCAGGAACAGGGCCGTTTCAAATTGAGGTTGTCCCGTCTCAGGCGGAGGGCGCACCTTGGGACCTTGGGCGCATGGGGGGACACACACCTTGACAACACGACACGCCGGCGCTCGTCAGGATTTTAAAAATAAGAAATGCTGCTTGTCCTTCATTTTGGGGGCAATCAAACGGGACGAGAGGAATAAGAAACGAAGCAAAAAAGTCTAATCGTCATGCTGGTTCTTCCTTTACTTGTACAAGTAAACCCTCCTTCGACTTCCCCCTGTCTAGTTCACGGCTTCACTCGTGCCCATGATCGACGTTCCTAAAAACAGAATCATTCTATCAATACTCCTGTACCTTTCTATGCGCATTCGTCCTCACTCTTAGCCAACCTGTTTCTTCCCTCCCGGGTTCATGACTCTCGTCCCCCTCGCCTCTCCTGCCTCCCTTGTCGAGACCGTCTCTTCTCCTGTATGAGATGCGACGTATTCGTACAATACACACACGCCCAAGAGTAACATACCTGAACCCAACCTCCATCATCCATCCCCACATCGCTCCGGGAGTTGTCTTTGCTTGCCCGGTCCAAGGATTCTCTCGCCTTTTTATATAGGTTCCCACGTTTCCGCCGTTTCTTCCGGGATCTTGCCCTTCTTCTTCTGGGTCCGACGCTGCATCTCGAGACGATTAACGGAAGTCGCCGCTCGCTTTGCTTCATCCCTTTGTTTCTCGAGAGCTTGGTTTGTCTCTTCGTCTGTCGACTGGGCTCCTGCGGTTGTTCTGGTTGCGATATTTGCTCCTCAACATCTCCAAGAAAACTTCCCTGGGAGTGACCTGGGCAGTTACTCCAACATGGCTCGTGTCAGTCCAATTTCTATTCTTCGCGTCTTGCAGGTCCTCCTGTCTTTGACAAGTATTGGCCTCAGCGCATATGGTGAGTTGTCGCAGGTCTTATCAAGTTTCAAGTCTCTGCCATCTTCAGTATCATCGACGGGTGTGGGGTGATGGCCATGAGTTCGAAAGCTGAAAACTTGACATGACAGAATACTGGCTGACATGGTCGTGTAGTTGTCCATTGGTTCATGATGTCGAGCAGAACTGCATCACCGTCGCCCTTCAACTTCCTCATCTTCACCTCCTCCTTCTCCATACTATCCGTCGTCTACCTCGAAGTAGCACCCCGATGTGCGCCACGGTTCTCGCATACGTACGTTTCTATTACCATTGAGATGATCAACACGGCCTTTTACTTTGGAGGCTTCATCGCACTGGCCATATTCATTGGCAGCCTGCGGTTCTGCCGCGGGACCGTCTGCAGCGCTGGCCGGGCCGATACTGTGATAACGGCCGCACAGTTCACATGCTGGATCGGCACGACCATTCTCATGGCCAAGGATATGTTCATGAACGCAGCAAGGTCGCCCAAGGAGGGGAATCACGAGATGCGACAAGCGTAACGGGGCGATGAAAACCTAACAAAACGACACGAATCAGCAGTATAACTTACACATGACGGGCGGGGGAATCGGTTCTTTTGGAGGCTTTTGACCACGGGTTGGTTTCACGGGTTCTGGCCAGGACAAGATGACATGGATGAAATCGGACTATAAGAGAAGGAAGGGATCTGATGCGGCGTTCGGGGGTTTGACAGGCGGGCAAAGTCTCATCTACAGAGTAGATGAGAGGTGCCTTGAAGCATCAACCCATGTATTTGGAGCGGGTTCTCGATTTTGAACCTGGCGTCTTTCATTTGAGAAGACCATGGACCTTAGGTAGCTCAGTCGGGCGATTGAAGCCTCCGGCGTAATAGAGCTTCATCTTTCACCATGAATCGACCTTGAGCCGACGAGTCTTCGTCGCAATCTCGTCACCGCCGGATGGAGGGGCTCCAGCTGGAACATGTCGAAAAGAGGTCATTGAGAGCCATTGTGTCGTACGAGATGTCAATGTGCTCATGGATGGTTGTTAGCTCGGAGCCCTGCCTCGTTCCAGGCCAAATCTAGCTCAGCCGCCCTGGCGTCATTATGGTGGTCTTGGTCTCACAGGGTCCCCCCCTTCCAGACGGGGTTGTCTCTCATAGGTTCATGGGCCATCGTCAATCGAATCCTTTCCGCACTGGAGCGGGAGAAAGGCCAATTGCACCATTACGTCGGGCCATTGGGTAATGAGCTGGAACGAACGTTGCTGCGAAGATCTCGCCTGGCGATCACTCCCACGCTGTGATGTGTTCATGATCTCTGGCCTCCCCTTGTGCCGAGGCGAGATAGAGCTCGGGGTCGTGGTTCGTTCGTAATTTCTGGTAACAATTGTAACCAAAAGAGTCCCAGTTTTACCCTGGCTTCCTGGACAAGGCCAACCAGCACATCTTTCCTGTCCCTTGACGCTTCCCCTCCCCCTCTTCTCAGATCAGGGCTTCATGTGAAGGAATATATGCTTGTTTCCTTTCTGCCCCGCATCAGCAAGCAGAGGACATGCGAATATGTAGGAACACAAAATGTACGAGGGCGAGTTCCCACTTGTCATGAGATTTGGGGACCAGAAGCCCGGACACTCAAAGAAACATATCCAAACCCAAGCACACCATTCCCGCGACCGGACGTCGGCCACAGTCCCCGGTACCCGACGAGGCATTTAGTCGTCCGTAAAGGTCATGCAGAGGGAGAAACAACGTTAGGAGAGGACGCAAATCAAGCCATTTCCTCGAGGATAGCGAATGAGGCGTGCTCGGCGCGTGGGAAGCTGGGCGTGGTCGTCGATGGCGTGCTCGAGACTTCTTCCCCACAGACTGCCAAAAGGGGCTTAAGGCGCTGGGAACGACACGACTGACAAGGCGAGTTGGCGGGACACAAGGGGGATGCACGCAGGCAAAGGTTGGGTGCGTGCTTGAGCTGCAAGATTGGGAGCATGGATAGAGGAGCATGGCTGAGGTCTGGGGGACAGGCGGGAGTGTGAGAGGAGGAGAAGGGGGAGACGAGGCAAAAGTATAAAAGGTGAATGGCACGATCTGTCCAACAGTTCTGGCGGTAGCTTGTTCCTCTCACTCTCCTCCTCCCCCTCCTCGCTTCCTTCTTTGCGCCGCTTCTACTTGAGAATATCAACGAGCTCTGTCCTGTGCTTTATCCCACCATGGCCGACCAGAGCAAGAACTTTGAGACACTGCAGCTCCACGCGGGGTACGTTTTGCGTCCCAAGGCTTATGGCGGGGTAGTACCGTTGCCTCATTACCTCCGTCTAAGCCCCTCCCCTCTCGCTCTCTTGTCACTTTGATGCCATCACTGGCTACTAAAGTCTCGTAAAGTCTCGTATACGCAAGTTGACTGACATGTTTATGCGTCTCTCAGTGCTCAGCCAGACCCCACCACCAACTCTCGAGCTGTCCCCATCTATGCGACCACAGTACGTCTCGTCACCCCCGACTGCCCCGCCATGCTTCCGACCTCGGGTCATCGGTCACCCTGCGAACGAACTCACTTGGCTAATCAACTCGCTCTGATTAGTCGTACACTTTCAATGATTCAGCTCATGGAGCCAGGCTGTTTGGCCTGAAGGAATTTGGCAACATCTACAGCCGTATCGGGAACGTAGGTTATCAACCCTTTGGCTCCATATGTGCTCTCTCTAATAGGCGTTCCCTTAGCCCACCGTTGATGTCTTCGAGAAGCGCATAGCCGCCCTCGAAGGTGGTGTTGCTGCCCTTGCCACCTCCTCCGGCCAAGCTGCTCAATTCATCGCCATCAGCGCCCTCGCCCATGCCGGCGACAACATCGTTTCCACCTCCAACCTTTACGGTGGTACCTACAACCAGTTCAAGGTCTTCCTGGCCCGTCTAGGAATTGAGACCAAGTTCGTCAACGGCGACAAGCCCGAGGACATTGCTGCTGCCATTGATGACAAGACCAAGGCTGTCTATCTCGAGAGCATTGGAAACCCCAGGTACAATGTTCCTGATCTCGAAGCCATTGCCAAGGCTGCCCACGAGAAGGGCGTTCCTGTAATCGTAAGTCAAGTTGCTGCCTTTCAAGATTATGATCTTGACTCATTCTGATCAACAGGTCGACAACACCTTTGGCGCTGGCGGCTACTTCATCCGGCCCATTGATCATGGTGTTGACATCGTCGTCCACTCTGCCACCAAGTGGATTGGCGGCCACGGTACCACCATCGGCGGTGTCGTCGTCGATTCTGGCAAGTTTGACTGGGGCAAGCACGCCGCCCGCTTCCCCCAGTTCATTGAGCCCTCCCCTGGCTATCACGGCCTCAAGTTCTGGGAGACTTTCGGCCCCATCAGCTTCATCATTCGTGCCCGTGTCGAAATCCTCCGCGACCTCGGTGCCACGTTGAACCCTTTTGCTGCTCAACAGCTTCTCCTTGGTCTCGAGACTCTCAGCTTGCGTGCCGAGCGCCACGCCTCCAACGCCCTTGCCCTTGCCAAGTGGCTTGAGAACAACCCTGCTGTCAGCTGGGTCTCTTACCCCGGTCTCGAGAGCCATGCTTACCACGAGACGGCCAAGAAGTACCTTCCGAGAGGATTCGGTGGTGTTTTGAGCTTTGGCATCCAAGGCGGCGGCGCTGCCGGCAGCAAGGTCGTTGATGGCTTCAAGCTCATTTCAAACCTGGCTAACGTCGGTGATGCCAAGACGCTGGCTATCCAGTAAGTTCCAATGATATGAGTGAAAGGATTGTAAAACTAATGCATTACAGCCCCTGGAGTACGACTCATGAGCAGCTCAGCGATGAGGAGAAGATTGCTTCTGGTGTGACAGAGGTAAGCAACCGCCTTCCCAGCCACGTCGGGTACTCGCTGACAAAACTATCTTAGGATCTCATTCGAATCTCGGTCGGTATCGAGCACATTGATGACATCATTGCCGACTTTGAACAATCCTTCAAGGCCGCTTCGGGAGCCAGTGATGAGGCTCAGAAGGTTCTCTCTAACTAAGATCGGAACGGGGTGTAAATGGTTACTCGGCGCTGTGGCAACGTAGAGGAGCAATTGGATTCTCTGGATGAACGAATACCCTTCTCCTTGGAGATTATTTTAGTGGAATCTAAGCGTGCTTGATGTTTTTCAAATTCTTGAATCTATTAACTTGGTTGAATTGTTCCAAGGTGAAGCACGTAAAGATGAAATTGCTCTGCCCGTAAGACGACCCTCCTATCCGTTCCGTTGTGGAGAGCTGCCACATCTGTGTGGCTCTCAAGTGGCTGAACCAGGGGACCTGTAGCCATTTGTATCAAGCCTCTTGATTGGTCCAGTCTCGTCATTACGAAACCCACTCGCCGCTGTCGCAACTTCACCACATCGCCTACAGCGCCATCATCACTCAAGTATCGCCAATCCTCCCAGTCCGTCCTCCACCCCCGTCCAGTTCTCCAAGCATGCGCTTCTCTGTCTGCCCAGATGCCCTCCTGGGCCTCATCGCGCTCGCGCTGCTCCCCGCCGTCGCCTCCGCCGCCTCCCTGACCCTCTACCTCCCCTCGCGGCCGAACCCCTTCGGCCTGCCCCCCAACACCCACGCCACCCTCAACGCCCTGGGAGCCTACTACTCGGCGCCGCTGTCCGCGAGCAACACCTTTGTGTTCCAAAATGTGACGGCCGGCTCGTACCTCGTCGACGTGCACAGCTCGACCGACGCCTTCTTCCCGCTGCGTGTCGACATCAGCGCGGACGAGAAGCTCCCTGTGCAGGCGTGGGAGACGTATCGGGGGAACGACTGGGGAAACAGGGGCGAGGGTGTGCCCGTGAGGGAAGGCAGCGGTGGAAGAGGGATTGAGGTTCGAGCGATGGGACCCAAGAACTATTTCGTAGAGAGACCCAAGTGTAAGTCTCGCGGTCGTAAACCCGGGAGATTCGCGTTGCAGTTCCAATGCTACTTCCGAGCTGTTCCTTGAGGGCTACACTAACAGCTCAATAGTCTCCGTCTTGTCCATTCTCAAGAACCCCATGATCCTCATGGGACTCCTCAGCATGGGCCTGTTCTTCGGCATGCCCAAACTCATGGAGAACAGTACGTCCTTTTCCAAGCTGCACCAAAAGCCAAACAACTAACCATCTGCCAGTGGACCCCGAGTTGCGAGCCGAGTTCGAGGAGCACCAGAGAAAGAGCCCCGTCAACGCCGTCATGGGCGGAGGCCAGCCTGCGGACAACCCGCTCGGCAACTTTGACATGGCCGCGTACCTGGCCGGAGCGAGCAAGAAGGACAACGGAAACGGGGGAAAGAGGTAATGCACTGTCCTTGTCAGACGTGATTGGGGTGTTCCGGGGTGCGAGGGATTGTAGAGAAGACACGCACAAAGCTGCGATTCTGAATATATGTCACGAATAAGCGATACTTGACTACTTCTGCCGAGCCATGTGAACATCACGTACTTGTATTCTGGTTCTTAGAGGGGGGTAATTTCACAACGATGGGACCAAAATCTGATCATTAAAACCGCTCTCAAAGAGCCACTGTTTTCTCTTCATTGCGTAGTAATCCATTCCCAATATCGAATTTCCCTATTCGTAATTCGTCGGCCGTGTAAACATCATGAACAAAAACCACAACTGAAACCCCTGGTTTGCGTCATCAACCACTATGTACGGTAACTGCCCCTCAACTCCGTCAACGGGCGAGTCAAGAAAAAGCCACTTAAAAGTCTCCTCCAAAGTCGCCGCCGTCAAAGTCACCACCGCCACCGTCGTAGTTGGCACCATCCTCTGCAAAAGACATGTTAGCAAACTGCCATATCCGGAACGGGGGTTGTCAGAAACTTACGGAAGCCATCCTGGTACTCTTGCTGGTCGTGGTCGTCAATAGCATCTTCAATCAGGGCACCACCAATCAGACCGGCACCGAGACCGAGCGCCGCGCCTCCGGCCATGCCCAACCCGCTGCTCTTCTTTTTGCCCTGCTGCTGCTGGCCGTACTGGCCCTGTCCGTAACCTCCACCGTAGCCTCCGCCGTATTGTTGTTGCCCGTACTGCTGCCCGTACTGTTGACCGTATGGCTGTTGGCCATATGGCTGCTGTCCGTAAGACTGCTGCCCGTAGTAGCCACCTGGGGGACCCTGTCCAGGATATCCCTGGGGAGACTGCTGGTAGTACTGCTGCTGCTGGTAACCACCGCCGTATTGGCCGCCCCCGTGCGAACCGCCCGCCATCTGCTTGCCCTTGCCGAGGAGCTTGCCCAGAAGACCGCCGCCGCTCTTCCCCCGTTCGCGAGGGGGCAGCTCATTGGGGTACGAGTTCTGGCCGGGACTGGGTGAGCCGTATCCGGGAGGGACGGCGGGGCTGTGGCTGCCCCGCGCGCGCTCGTCCTCTTCGGCCTGTAGCCTGGCTGCGAGCTTTGCGTCCTCGTCCTCTTGGCTGGAGCCACCGCCGCGGTTGACGGGATCGTCGTAGGGGTTCTTCTTCATGTCGGAGGGCGCGGGGCTGTCGCCGGGGGCGTATCCAGGAGGGGGGCCCTGGGGAGGGAAGTCGCCGGCTGGATAGGCCGGTTCGGTCGGTCTATTCCATTGGGAGACTTTGGTGTGAACGTTGACGTAAAACCTGAGCGGGCGCACGGGGTCAGCAAAATGCGAACGGAGATGCGAGAGGAAAGAGGGAATCAAGACTCACCATTCTTTGTACTGGTCGTTCCACCGCGCTACCCAGCCCTCGGGGACTTCGGGGGCTCTGGGAGGCGGAGGACCAGCTGGGGGAGCGAAATCGGCCATGGATGAGAGGATGTTGTTGGAGGAATCGAGGGGGAGGAGAGATGGATGAGGAGAGTGACGGTTAAAGTAGGGTCGCGGAGTTAAGTGAGAGGGGTGTGAGGGAGGATCACGTATGTGAGTGATATAGGATGAGAGCAAGTATCGAAGTAGAGGTTGTATCAATGGTGAGGAAATAAAGCTTCGAAAGATGGGTAACGCAAGTATTTAAAGGGTAACGTCTTGGGAAGCCGTTGGCGGCCTACGGGGTCTCGAGCTACCTAGGTACAGCACCAGATTGGGTCGCCACGGGCTAACCAGATGGTTGTCGATACCTGTCAAGTCGCTTCTGGCAGCATAAAGCTACTTTGCAAAGAAGCGTACAGAGTAATACGCAATACATTTGGCATTCGGGAGGGGCGCTCCCAGTACAAGTTGACAAGGGACCGTCACATCTGGCTAAAGGAGGGGCTCCCTCGCCTCTGAGCCTGAGCATACGTGGATCCGTGATGGTGTCAGTGGCACACTTGCAGTTAGAGTGTCGTTAGCACAGCCCCTCCCATCGCCCATCACGCAGACCATTTTTGCCCCTCCGTTCTTGGAGCATCCAGATGCTTCCGTGGACGAGGACGAGGATGATAATCATGGGCACGTTGGGTTGGGGAAGTGTCCCTGAAGCTGATGATCATTTGCAGCTGCAACTCCTTTGCATTCTGCGATTGGCACGCCTTATGACTGCAGCAGCAACGAGTTCTTCCGAGAGACCGGCTGCCGTACTGCAATGCCTAGACAATCACTTGCATCTGGTCCACCCGAGCTGCTCCAATCCCCGCGAACCAGAAAGAGCTCAAAGCTTGGCCTAATGCTTTGCAAATCCCAGACCACAACGCATCTCCCCGGGGGGGCTCGATGGACGGGCAAACAGCTTTGAGACAGCGGGTTGCCTCGCCTTTCGTTTCGGAGTTTTCGTTCAATATTGTTCCCCCGAACAGCACGGAAGCCGACATATCCGGCACTGCCTGATGCACGGGAGTAACTTGGTAAGCCAGAAGCCAACTGGAGCTCCAGCAGCTTTGTTGGGGAACCTGACCAGCGGTTCATGCGCCACACCAGACGCGAGTGCGATGTGGCGATGCGCACCTGCTTGCCTTGATTCCTCATCGCCCTGGCTTGTTGTGGCAGTGCAGCAGGAAATGACTCTGAAACTCAGCGCAGCAGGGGAATAAGCATTTGCTCCGATGTACTACGTAATTCTCGAAGGAAGGTACTGGGGGGGAAAGAGAGGTTTCCGAAAAAGATGAATCCATTCGAGATCCCGCCTTGCCGCCTAAGGGCTCAAGCTTCAGCTACATTACGTCACATGGATCGGGCTTGGCGGAGGTGCTTAATTGTTCTTGGCATGCATGCACTTGAATGAGCCACAGAAGCCCATGATTATTCCAATTGCATCCTTAAACACGTCTTTGCGCTATCCATGACCACCGGAGAACACTACATCCAAGTTCAATTATTATCAAACCACGTCATCGCCGTCCAAATTAATGCATCTACTCATTCAAAGCCTCCGCGTCGCTCTCTGATGGGGGATCGCGATTGGTCCAAGGCTCGAATATGCCAGATGTCTTTGACAAGCCGCCAACTGTCTCCCATATCAACAGGAACGCAAAGAGGCCCATGACGATCCACATGAAATCCTCGGCGTCAAGGTGGTCGTGGGTTTCAGGAAGCACAATCAGAATGACGGAGATGATCAAACGCATAAGAATCCTCGGCCTTTGACTCAGTATCAGGTTGTCCTCGCCATCAACTCGGTACAGCATGCCATATATCCATAAGCAAAACATGCCTACGCCGAGTCCTCCTCCGAGCAGCCATCGCTGGCCATCTTCAAACTCGTCCACTCCAGTGCTCACGGCGCAGATATGACCTCCAATCAGGAAGGCAGCTGATAGAGGAAGATGCAGCAGGAAGAAGCCGAACGCCGTCCATGCAGAGCGCCGGATAGGGTGAGTCGCTTGGATGCTGCCGTCACCGCTGGCATAGATCCAATTGAGGCTGAAGGCAATAACAAGGGTGCACACTGCCTTGGCGTAACCGCTGGTCAAGCCAATGCCCGTCTTGTTGCCGACGATGATGCTGTAGACGAATTCGCCCAGAATGATGATGAAGAAAGCAGCCATGCGGTCCACCTCGTGAGCAATGTCTACAGCTGTACTGTAGCTCAGACTGAGCTTCTTCTTGATCCACGGGCTGAGCGTCAAAGCCCAGGTGACTTCCTGGTAAAAGATGGCAACGGTGACAATGGCAACCTTGGCCCGGATACTGACGCTCTCAAAGAACAGGGGGATGGTGATGAGCAGCCCGATGAACATGAAACCAGCCATGATGCGAGCCTGTACGCGGTGCTGATAGGCCGTGATGGAGGTGGCGAGAAAGGCGGATAGTGTAGTAAAGCGAGCGACAATGTAGGCGCCCGCGGTGGTGCGCATGGCATGAATGTCTTCGTCGGCAGCGTTGGCATTGTTGGCGTAGAGGACCAGGAGGGCCATGACCCAGAGGATGACGAGCCGTTGCAACAAGTCGTCGGTGTAATACGAGTTCATAATCTCGCGCAAGTCGGCCCAGATGTGCCATGCGGGAGCGAATATGAGCAGATACTTGACAAGGTGGTTGCCATCGGGATGCTCAGCAAGCTCATCGCTAAAGTTGGCGACCATGGCCACATCTTGTTGACCAAACGGGTCAGTCATCAACTGGAAGTGACGCTACGTGGATTGAACACGGGCGACTTACACAAAAGGTCGAGGAAGAGCTCGAAGCGGCCGGCCTGGCGTTCCTCCTCACTCTCCTTGTACAAGCGACCCTTGTAGAACCATTGCAGCGCGCGGGGCTTCTTGACGACGTAGCATGATGCCCTGGCGTGTTCCTGGAGCTCGTTGCAGTTCATGTCTGGGGGGTGATGGTTGAGCGAGAGACTTGACGCAGGCAGCTGTGCCGAGAAAAGGAGGGGGAAGAATGCCGTTCTTGATCAATGAAGAGGTAGACACCTCACGACTGCGAGTCTAGGTACACGGTGACTGAGCCATTCGTAGAGGACTGAATTGGCGGAGGAGGATAAATTTGTTGTTCATCTTCCCGCTCTCCATTTTAGCTTCCATTAAGCTCTTCAGCTGTGGCTGACTAGGCCATGACCAACCAGATGGTAACTTTAGTATTCGCAGAGTAAGCGAGGGGAGCTGCTGTGACTGGCCAATCTCTCCCCTCGCCTGAGATTAGGTTGATTGGCGCCCCAGATCAAGCAGCCAGCTGGAGGTTTGAATTGCGTCGTAAATAGGTAGATACATAAAGGGGACCTTGGTGGAACTCTCGGTCGGCGAATTTACTTTCAAGTTTATGAACAAGCGTCAATGGTAAACAATGCTTATGTTGAAGCATGTTTCTTTTGGATGTACCTGGAGGACTCGACCTTCTTTTGTTCGCTCCCACTTCGGGCGGTCGCTGTGACCCCGCCAAGCTGGAGTTGGAGAGATGACAATGGTCGACTATTAGCAGACTTACAAGCGTAGTGCAGTTCGCTACTCTACTTGCATAGTATCCCACGACTTGTCTCAAATAGGGATACTTGAGCATCCAGTTGAACGCCATTGGCTCCTAAACGCAATCGAGCCGTGGGGGAGTCAACGACATTCACATAGATTCTACCCAAAACCTACACCGACATACACGGCATGCATATCGTAAAGCTCGAAATAATGGGGAAACATGCTACTCTCGCCAGGGCATTTCGCATTGTCCCCAACCTAGGAAGCTCATTGTGCGCTGAACTGGCCGCGATGGAGCGGAACCCCTCAAAACGTCGGTGTCTCAAAGCGGATGGACAAAGTGTCGACGACGGCCGCAGGAACAAGTCACTGGGCGAGAAGATTGCACGTGCGTCGTCTATGGTGCCAAAAGGGAATAAAACAACCAGTTCTTCACTGGAAACAGCCAGCCCAAGTCTTGAGCAAAGATGCGTCCATCGCCAAAAGTCGTCAAGGCAGAAGGAGTGATCGACGGTATGATCCTCCCGCCCCTTGCCGTTCCACCCGACTCTGGACGATGAGTGGGAGTTGAGGGACAACCAAATAAACATGGAACTCGAGTGCCTGGACCTATAAATACCTTGCATTATGCGCCTGAGAAGTTAATGTCTGGGACGAGCAGGTAGAAAGTCACATAAAGTCGAGGCTCCTCTACAATCTGAGTTACCGACGTACCTCACCTATTCACCAACACCGACCTCCTTCACCTTTTCGTTTGCAACCATGAAGTTCGCCCACATTCTGTGTTTCGCTGCTCTTGCCGCCGCTGAGCCCACCGTCTACCTCATCCGCCACGGCGAGAAACCAGACGATGGCAACGGGCTGAGCACCCAGGGAGAGGAACGCGCCCAGTGCCTGCGAACCGTCTTTGGCGCCAGCTCCAGCTACAACATTGGTTACATCATGGCCCAGGCCTACAAGTCGAGTAAGAAATATTGCCTTCTCCGCGTGTACAAGGATGGCCCATCTCTGACAATGTCTGCTTAGGTGGCAAGAGGGAGCGTCCGTATCTGACCGTCCTCCCCCTCGCTGAAGACCTCGGCCTCACCGTCGACGTCTCCTGCGACCGCGACGATGAGGACTGCGTGGTTGACGTGATTGACAACTACGACGGCGACGGCAACATCCTCCTTTGGTGCGTGTGACAGATTTTTTTCCCTCCCATTCCCTTTGCGTTTATATTTGTTTTGCTAACGAATGTTGTAGCTGGGAACACGACGAGCTGAACAACATTGCCGAAGCCCTCGGCGCTGATGATGTGGACAATTATCCCGACGACCGGTACGACATCATCTGGACGGACCCTTACCCTTACACCGAGATTACCGCCGAGACCTCTGAGAGCTGCCCTGGGCTGGACTCTTAGCCAGCAGGGCGTTGCTGTGCTTGTCCGTACCCAATGTTTTCGGTCGCGATGATGAGACGACGTTATGCCTCATGTTTCTTATTTTTGATGAGTATGAAGATGATTAAATCGTTGAACTTGGAAGAACAGCTTCCGTGTTTCAATATTTACGTTACATGAGGTTTAATCTCTGAATAGACGGGTTCGGTCAATCGCGGTCTTTGGCCAAGAAAGTGTCACAATGCGGAGGTGGCTCGGTTCAACGTCACAACTATCCTACTTGTCTAGATGGCATATACAAATGAGGCTCAAGCTTGCAGATTTTTTATGATAACCGTTCTTTGAAGTCGCCATCTCAAAGAAACCCAACTTCTAATGCTCGTTGCCTCTTGATCAGACAAGTAGGCCATCCACGTCCACTGGCGGGGATAGTCCTACAAGCCAACCAAGATGAGTTAACTCTCAGTAAAGCAGCTTGGCAAATACGAATTTGAACCAGATGTCTGAAAGTATAAGTATTCAGGTCCTTAAAAGTCCCTTCGCTTTTGCTGTGGTTTGCCCAGAGCATCCCGTTCGAGAAAACGCATGCCTTCTTTCTTCGAGTTCTGATTGGATCGGACCTCACATCACTTCCCAAACGGAAGATCATCCCTCACAGTCACCCCTCGGCAGCCAAGCGTTTATCACTAGAAGTAGGTGTCGCAGTTTGCAGCGAAGTAGCTCAACCAGCAACGCAATTCGCGGATTCTTTCCACGAAAGGCGGACAGGCACTTCCTGTTTCGACAGGAGCCCTTCGCTTTTTTTATACGAATCACCGAGGGTTCCCTGTTCGATTCCTGCTTTGTATTTAATCATTTTCTTTTTTTAAGAAAAAATCCTTGTTTATTTGACTAAGTCCGATTTTTCTCTTGTCCCCTCCCTTGCATGCATCAAGGTAGTTCGACAGATCAAACAAGACGAGAAACCTTCCACTTGAGCAGCTGAATCCGTATCAAAAAGCATTCTCAGGTAGCCCCGTGGGAGGTGACTTTATCACACGTAAACAAGCCCTTTCATGTAGAGCCTGTGTACTCTCTCAACTATGTTTGTTATGCTACACAAATTCAAGTTACATCAGACTTCCTCAATCTCACCCCCCAATAACAAGCAAGGAGAACGGGAACAGAAATACCATCAGACAGCTAAGCAGCGAGAACATGTTGTCTTTGAGCTTCAGTCATGTGCCTCCTGTAGAAACCGACAAGGTATAGCACTTTATCGTGTTTACTTTGACAGAGCTTGTGGCATCGTCGCCCCCGAGCTTCCATTTATTACCTCGATTCTTGACTACCTACCTACACACTAAACTCAGGCTACTTAATATACACACACTCTATGTTTTATCTGGCATAGGCCTGGAGCAGGCTAACAAAAGAAGTACACGACCAGTCGAACATGTATTAACCACCCGAGGCGACGCTTTAGGTAGAAGTGAACTACCCTGTAGACATTTCGCTTGGGGGAGTATGGTTTGATGAGTATTTGTAACCATCGTGTATGCACTCTGATAAGTTGAACCCATGTTTTAGGGTTCTACTTGATGGCAAGAGTATGTTCGGAGGAAGTCAGTTCAGATGGCAAGTTGTGTTTTGACATCAGCATATGCAACCAAACTCATCAGTCCTCCTCACTCGCTCGCCTCCGACATGATCCAGCCCTTGGACTGGAGCCTGAAGAGTCTTCGTTAAATACGCAGTGTCACAACCATGGTCGTCTCATGTTTTTGCTCTTATTTGCCCAGTCCAAGTAGTCCAATGGAATTCTGGAATCGAGACGACACAAGAACGAGCCCGGGTCTTGGTGATCAAGAGAAGAGACGGAGGACCATGGCTACTGGGAATGAAAACGAAGAATAACTCACCTCGCCTCCCCAAACCTGATTAAGACTCAAGACTGTGTGAAAACAAAGTCAAGTCACAGTATCACCACAAACCATTTCATCTATATGATGAGAACAGATATCTTCTTTCGTCCTTCACCCAGTAACATGAATGAATCGATCAAAAGGTAACTACCAAACTACCCTACACCAGGTGAAGCAAAGGTCTCAGTATAGAAACCACACGTAGACTAATTACGGAGTAAGAGCAGGCCAATTCAACCGCTACTCACCACGATCAAATCATCTCCAAGAACGTCCCGCCGTGATACAGCTCACCAGGACAATCCTCATAAACACGCTGACCCCCAACAGTCCAATCACAATCCGCACCTCGCTCGAAATGAAACCATCAATCTCCTCAATTTCCCACCCGTCCACCTTTCGAGAAAAAACGCCGCGGAATTAACAACGACACAGTGGTCTGATTGTACCTCTTCATTCCCGAGACCCAACTTATTTCCCCAATTCAGCTCCTTCCTTGCCCCCCTCCCCTCCCCTTACCAACAGGGCGGAAAATCAGGGACGGTGTTAATTTTCCGGGAATTTTATTTTTTCATCTTTTCAGCTGAGCACATACACATACAAAACAGGCCACGGTTTTGATAGTCCTATCCGTGAATGCTTTTAATCTTGTTTACCCGTTTGGCTAGTCTCTTTCAGCTAGAGAAGGAGTCCACCTTCCTCTCTCGTGTCCCTGAGACAAAACAAACGGTGGAGTAATAATATGCTTGCGAAAGCTGGAACGAAAAGAGAGAGAGCGCGCATATGGCCCGCGACTCTAATCCTGCAGGAATGATGCCGTTTTGTTTTGTTTTGTTTTTTCTCTTTTCCCCCTCTGTCCCTCATGTCTTCATGGCGTGTTTGTTTGGAATGAAACTCAAATTCCTCCATGTGCTCCAGCAACTAGAAACGCATGACACTCATCGTGAGGCACTCTGGGCCCGTAGAACAAGTCTGGGCCTTGCACACTGGAGGGAAGCAAAGCACTACAGAAAGACGAAACGCCCCTTGAACAAACTATCAGAAAGGACGCCAAGACGTGCGTGCTACATGAGAGTAGGCACGCACTGTTCAAAACAAAAGACTCCATCGGAAGTTCCTATAAGCTAGCTACACAGCCAAGAAAGACCAATCAGGAAGTTCGCTGAGGAACATACCCTGGCACCTTCGGATCTGAGAGGGATGTTGCATCGTGCGCAACACAGGCACAAGCTTGAAAGACTGAGGGTATCACGGATTGCGACACCCAACCAGTCACAAGGTTGAGCACTTGTGTCTTTGTTTGCCACAGACAGCCCAAGGCAAGTGCAAAGTACAGAGTGAAACTTGCTTGTAGTTGGCGTATCTGACTTGCCGAAAACCAAGGATACCCATCTCGGTTCTATAGTCGACTGAGGTCCCTTGATGGTCTAGGTTACAGGCGCTGTAAAGTCTTCTATGAATAGTCGACTGAAGTAAGAACTTTGAAGACAAACATAAACGCTGAAGAGAGGCGTACAACCATAGGAGGAGATAACTTCCGTCCGTGTCTGTACCCAATAAGGTGCCTATGTGGACATCATAGTACCTCGACAACAGAACCTACCTTCGCTTTACGGCCCAACCACAGCCATCAAGGGCGAGAACGAAAATAACGGATACATGATCAAACGTTAAAGGGTTCAAACATTCTGCAAACATGACAACTTGCTCCGTACACTTGTCGAATCGCCAGGCAACAAAAACCCTCACTTCTCTACAAGAGATAGGTGAGTTAATTGTAGGCCGGCAACCCACCCGGGAACCGTCTCATCTTCATGCAGAGTGCCCTTGTGGCCTCGTGGCACGAGGCCCGCATATGCATATGCACGTAGTAAGCAACACAACACCTCTTCCGGGACGGAGGAGCAAAGAGAGCGATACTGCACTGGGTAGGCAATAGAAAATACGTGTATATGCTTCGGGTGCATCCGCTACACGTATCGGAGAGGGAGCGACAGAGTGAGCGCTTTATCAGACAAGCATAAAAAAAGTCTTTTAAAATCGCATGAGTTCCTCTGGCAGTTGTCGGAGAAATGGAAGACGAGATTGGCTCGTCTATCGACGCATGTCTCAATCGTGCATCTGCGTCCATCGCAGTTTGGCAATCGGTCCTGGAAGCATGTAGCTTGCCGACGCTCATAAGCATATGTATACTCCGTACCTAGACTTCGTACACACTGTCACAATATGTCCAAAGTCTTTGCCTGTGGCTTGATAGGCAAGGTCCGTAGGAATTTCTCCATTCTGGACCGCTTTGGGGACCAGGGACCATGCGACGACCTCTGCGGCCAAGACCTGGGGTAGGACACATGAGGGTCGTTGCGGCTGCTGGGCATTGTACCTTACTACGATGAGGAGAGAAAATAGCCAACTTGCAGAGAGAATGGGAGCAGGAAAAAAAAGGGGGGATGCGTTCAATTGAACTCCCACACATCGCGTAGAGACTTGTTGACGAGAAGAAAGCCTTTCTCAATGCAATTGGCAAAGGTAAGAGTAGTCATGATGCTTCTCAGAACCGAGACACCAAAGGACTCATGATCGTCGTCATGCTATGCATTGACCGCTTGCACTTAATACCGAGATAGCCGGCCGATTTGCCCTTCTGCTGACCGCCACCCCTGGCTGCAACGCAACCCAACTGGGATGTGTTTGATGAATACTGATGCTACTATGAGGCCTTTGCGAGCAACAGGGTGGCACGTAGCACAACCAAGCAATATCAGAAAACAGCGGGGAGACTTGCCTGCCAGACCAACCACATCGCCGTCACCACTTTTTCCCAATTGTATGAGTGAATTACTTCCCGCTGATGCAGGGTCCCTCTTACAACAACAGTCCCCATCTTGAACCAAGCCCCGATTTTCCGCTTCCGGGGCGGAGAGGCGAGAGGATCCAACGCTTTTGGCAAGCGGAATGCCTGGCACCTGGGACGAGCAAGAACCCTTGGCTCACTTCGTCTAGAGGCTTCCATAATCCATACTGACCGCCAAAGGGGCCGTATTGGCCTGTAAGCCTCGTCGACTCGCGTCCTGGCCTTCCTCCAGTACCATGTAGGAAGGACAACAGCACGTACCCAGGCACCAGGTAAACGTGGCGCTGGACCATCCGAGTCAGGGTACGTACGGATACTGGCTGTCCTGTATTCGGGAACATATCGGGCGGGACAGGTTTAACACCTCATCATGACTATTGATCATGCAAGACAATGATAAAACCCGCATGACTAACCGAGCTCTTTCGCACTCAAGCTGCACTCAGCAATCAGCAGACTGCACTCGCGACGCAAACGATCATGGACGGAGAAATACGAGTACAGTACATACCAAGCACCAAGCCCAGATCTGCTCAATATTTGCACTTGGGGCTCCAACGGGGATGAACGGGGTGCTTAAAACGATAGTGATGTTTGGACCACTCCATCGCAGCAACGTCGCCAATTAGAGGATACGGTCCTCGCTGTGCCGAAGCCGATTTGAAGGCGCTTGGTTTCAGGTCCGGGCAAAACGTGCCGATGTGACAGCCAACGGCGTTTCCACTACAGCTGTGACATCACCCGGAAACAACCAATTGTTCGCATCGAGAGTCGCATCGAGGGATAAAACAGAAGGCTATCACTATTCAGTGCAATGTAGACGGCAAGCGCTGTTTCGGGAATGACGGCACGGATAGATAGGTAGGGATCGGAATGGCGACCGTGAATTGGTGCGAGAGCCTCATTACCGGGTCGCATGTCTAACAGCCGTCGCTGTGGCTCATGAACGGATTGGCAAGTGATAACGGGTGGGTTGTCATCATAGCATCAACGGACACGTAAAAGAAAACAGAAAAAGGCGCGCTTGGGATGCCGGTTCTGGGGCCGGTTCTGGGGGAGAAATCTCGAGGTAATGTCCGAGGAGCGACGAGGATGGAGACCGCGGGTCCAGCTTGCAACTTCAGAGGGTCTGGACGAAGGCGGGAATCGAGGCTCGCTGCAAACAGGGGCCGGCCAGCGGCGGTAAGTTCGTGAGCTAGAGAAAAGAAAAAAAAAAATAAGCCTGAGAGGGAGACAGCAGAAGTGGGCATGGGCATTGACCTGGTTAGAGGTCCTTGTTCTGATTTTCACCGAGCAGCGAGTCCCATCTGCTGGCCAGAGCTTGAGCTTGATTAGCTGGGTTTCGATGCGTGCGAATACAGAACAAGCTGCGTGCTGATAACCTAATACGTGCGTCGTATTCTTCGAAGCGAGGTGTTTCTGTCGGTTCGGCGACACTAGACCACCGATCCCACGGATTCAGCCTTAGTGTCCGCGGATATTGCATTTCCATTGCGATGGAACGGCCACAGTCAAGGGGAAAGGAGACAAAAGCTTCATATCCCAGGGGGGACAATATCATGAGCTTCAAGATCCCCTAATCCAGATGCCATCTCCGCGGCTCCGTTGGACTCCTCTCCGGTGAATGAGATCCAGCTGCTAGCAAGCATGTTGGAAAGGGAAAAGGCAAGCTCCTTCATCGCTCCATCAATGCCGAGTTGGTTGAAGGTGTCGCGTGCGAGCCAAATCGCTCAGATCGGCTCTGGCGGGTCTCTCTGCGCCTTTGGCTTGCAAATCCCTGCATTTCGATTTGCGCCTTGCTCGACGTGGTTGCTGGGTTGCTGGGGTAAGCTTCACATTGTTTGGGGAAGTGAGCCCGGATGCTGCTATTGTGATGCGGGACCTTTGATGCTTTGACGTTGACCAGACATGTGTTGTAACAGAAGGTTGCCACACCGACCTCGTCGCAAGCGGACCGTCGTTAGCAAGCCAATTGATATTGGGATCGGTATTAAAAGATGCATCAAAAGACTTGGCATATTACGCGTTGTATATACTTCGCCCTGCTTTGCTGGCGGCATCGTCGTCATTCACGTTTCGCAGCAACCACAGCCTCAATGTGTTTGACTCAGATGCCTGGTGTCCCCCCGTGAAACGCCGCTCTTGTCGCCGGTCGACAAACGAAACATCGTGGCGAAGCTTCCTCAATTTCAAGACAACAGATGGCGATCATCCAGAGAGGCCGAGTTTAAAGATCTTGGGCTGACGATAGCTCAGGGCCAAAGTAAGTGATCGCCAAGGGGGAAACGAGAGCCAAGACTTTTGGTGATAACCCCCTTTCACCCCGCAAATGAACGCACAGAATGGCATGACAATTAGCATCGTGTCGTCGAAAATAGCATTTAGAGACAGATTGACCGGCATATGCCAAGAAAGTCGGGTTGCCAACCGTCAGTCTTGTCACCGCGACGGTCTCTGTGGACGAGTCGAGTTCAAGATGAATGAAATTAAAGTCTAGCAATTGAGCTGCAGCTTGGAGAAGATCCAGCGCAAAGGAGCCCTGTAAGGTTAAATCTGCGTAACGCTAGGGGAAGTGCTTTCCTCGTCAAGCCGTTTACTACATGGAGAAGGAACCTGGAGAACTTGCCGGGGAAAGGCAGGTGATGTGAAGTCTAACAGACAGCAATATCAAGAAAGAACGCACTGTCCAAAGTCGCAACGGGCAGCTACGGCTCGACCCAGTAGCAAGTGGACTTGTGGGAGGAAGGAAGTGGAACGCAGACTGCCATTGTGACTGCGACTGCCCTGCCAACAAACCCCGCAACGTGCAAGGCAACAAGCAAGACAATTCATCCTGCTCGCCTCATCCCATCCATGTGAGCAGAATGCAAGAGTGATGCTGTCAACCTGGAACCCATGATGTTCAATGGCCATGCGTCCCCTCACCAGCGTGCAGAAGTGGCCGCCAATTCCCGCACTCCTTGGACCAATCCCCATCACCAATTGACCGCAAGGCATCCACCCCGGTCCTCTCTAGCTCCAGCCTCCAGGCGCCTCCCGGGCGACCCCGGATCCGCCGCCGGGTTGTTTGATGGAGAAGGACGAGAAGAGAAGAGGGAGAAAAAAAAAAGCCTGGCGCCGAGCCGCCAGACAATGCGAGAAAGCTGAAGAAATGCCTCGCCCAGCGCCAGTCAGATGGCCGGGCTCGGCATGACAAAACGCTGTGAGCACTGTGCTCTTAGGGTCTCCATCAGTAACACCAGTCGTACCAGATGTATCTGTGTACAAAGGGCCTGCACCAGCGCTAGGGAAATAATGCGCTCTAGGTAGAGATGAGAGAAGATGGAGCGACGGCTACACCTGGGGTGAAAATGTGGATGGTGGATGCCGCGACAGCTGGGGCAAAACGACGAGAGCCAGCCAACAAGGGAGGAATTGAAGACGAGGCTCCACGGTAGATAGGTGACGATAATTGGTGCATGATGCAAATCACCGCCGCTCATCTGACATCCGGCTTTGTCGGTCAAAGGGTGGGTTTCTGACAAGATTGCGAGTCTTTTTCGACATGTTTGTTGCTTCGATGTCTACCGCTCTCTCCCTTTGATGCGATACGGGCTACAATGTCTATCATGTGGGAACGGCAGTGAGCATCATTGCCATTTCTGCAAGGTCCGCGGTCACGGCGGACCTCGGGAACAATGAGAGTACATGGAACATGAAGAAGAAATAAGCGGGCGTAACGCGTGGAGGAGATAGACGTAGAGAAGGCAATGGTGAAGGGTGTAAGTGTACTGAGTACGGTAGTCATGAGCAGTACAGTGCCTACACTCCATTGCTTGCATCCTACTCAGTAAACACTAGCGAATATAAGCCAAGCTAGGAGCGGTTGAAGAAGTGGTATGAAGCAGCATTGCAGTGCAAAGCCACGATCCTCATGTGCTGCATTGCAATTGGAGGGCTTGCCCAAAGAAGGGATTTGCGGGCTTAGGGGTGTCATTTCGTACAACGGCTACGCGGTAACTTTTTACAGCAAGTGAGACATTTGAATATTGCGCCTATGCCAAGGACTTCGTGCTTGGGTCGTTGGTAGGCGGCAAACAAGAGAAGCAGACTTGGCATAATGCACCGGAAGGGGAAGAATTCTACGTACCAGTAAGAATGAGCCACCAAGACCGAAAGTGCGCGGCGGAGGTCAAAGGCCGGCGACCGGCCATTGCTCTCGCCGTTCGCTAGCCAGAAGCAGGTCCGACACGGAGCGCGAGCGACCGACTCGTGTCAATTGATCGCCTTCTAAACTAGAGCCCGGCATTTCCCAGGTGAGCAAGATCAGAAGGGGAAAGTGGTGAAAATTTTCTTTAATGCAGAAAAAAATCAGGGTCCTTCGGTAGAGAGGCATCAAACTTTGCCGTATAACTCACCGAGATATCTGCGCGGTTCTTTTCGCTTTCGCCGGTAAAGGTTGGTTACTAGGCAGAGAGAAAAACCCGAAAATCTTCACCTTCGGCCGAGGCAATCAAGGTCGCCTCCCCCCACGGCCAGGCCGATGTGACACAGAGGAAGGGGGGGAAAAGGGTGCCGTCCATTCGGCCAAGCGATCGGACATCTGAGCACAGTCATTGGACAGGGGACCATCCAATGAGACAGTTCCCTGTCTTTCAGTGCGTGCGTGCAAGGGCCGCTGTGGTGCGTTGTAGGGAGGTTGGGGAGGATCGTGGCGGCCATTCCAATGACGTAGCTGCTAGCTCGCTGTTTACGAGGGCGATGAGTTGCTTGATGACTCCGGGGCGTAACAGGGCTGTCCTGGACCGCTTTTTGCTCGTTTACAGGTTCCCTGCTATCAACGAGGGACCCTGGAAGCGCCGTGGCCACCACGGGTACTGGGAAGGCGATGTTGGCTTCGTGATCAACGTCCGTATGATGTATTGTTAGTCAATTGGAAAAGAATCGCGAGGAACGTCAAGGCATGACAATGAGTTGGTGACGACGAATGAGAGAGAGACGATTATCCCGCGGGCTTCCAGAATAATTCCAGGTGGACTCTCCGCCTCAGTGTCCGCCAGTCAACTGTTCTGATTGCATGTGTGGACGGGGGTGTCTACCCATTTTTCATGCAGCACACTGGAGCTCGGCCTGCACGCTGGGGGAAGCTACCATGTTAAGTCGTGGGCGTTTGAAGAACCGCTGAACAACTTAAATCTGGGGCTGACTTACACGTTTGGTGAGCGTTCTTAGCCAAGTTGTCAGGAAGAATGAAGAGTATTTCCCTATTGTATTTCACAATTGCGTCAAGGCGCAACCGGGATAGAGAATGAGAATGTTGACTTATTTCACCGCATGTAGGGTAGACTTGCTACGCTACTGGCTTGAGATTGAATCGAAATTGTTGATGTCTCGACTCCATCCGCTTTCTCCCGCACCTTGGATCGCAGGCGCTAGTGTCGCGCCTCACGCGTGAAGATTTGAATGGAGAAACTGGAGTTCCCTCGGCTGCTGGCTTGCCGTTCTCCAACTCTCCAATAGGTGGCTTCAAAATTCTTTTCTTGGGTGCCTTGTGGTCAACAGCCAAAAAGAGCCAAGTTGACCTCCAGGACTTGGAGCCAAGCCAAGCCAGACCAGGTAAAGATCAAGGGACGGCGAGGCAAAATCCAAATCAGTTTGAGTGGGCTGGGTTGCAACCTCATCGGGGCACGCGGCGGAACAGTGCGGAACACGGTGCTCTGTCACAGGTAGAGGCGATGACTTGCCAAGGCTGGCATGGTTCAACAGTTGCCGATAAGGCCATTGGACAGGACCCTTTGACGGCACCGAAACGGCCAGTCAGAGCGTGGAATCAGTATCCGGTCCCCAGGGCGAAGGGAGCACAGCAGGTGCCGGCAAGTCCCTGACCCTCTTTCGTCATAGCAGGCCACTGAAACGAAGGAGAAGCAGAAAGAGAGGCCGAAAGCGAGGCATTGTGCCAAGAAGCTTGTTGTTATCGCTCTCTCCCTGTACCATTGAGACACGGCTCACAGTCACATCACTCGCTGTGTTCCAGACACAGATGACTTACCATCAATTAACCTTAAGCGTTGTTGTAGGTATTGTGTAACCGACCAATTGAATCGACTGATTCACCTTAGGTACGCTCCTCGAAACGTGTCGTCATCAGCAGCTGTAAGAGCTTCGAGGCTATCATCGTCGTACCGACGCACCTGGATCCGTGGGGGACGGGGAAATTGATTCATGTCGGCGCCGATCCTAGGTAGCTGGCTTCCTCACTAGTGAACAAACCTCGCCCGCCTCGCCGCTCGGAAATAGCTCTGCAATGGCAACAGGCCTGTAGGTCGTCTTAGCACGCTGCTCGTAATGGCTCCTTTCCACGGACAAATACCAGAGGCAATAATTCCAGTGTAATTGCCAGTCGCAGTGGATAGCCAGCGCTTCCAGACCGAGGTCTTTGCCAATACCAGGTTGGCAAGTTGAGCTTGTTGCGGCAAACAAAGTCCGAACGTCTCCTTGAATAGTTCCAGGATTCAGAGTACTTCGTTGTCGCCTTGCAAGTCAAGTATTGATATGTATACACGCGCACCGGCCCTGTCGCTTCGTAAGAGGTCGTCTCAGGTCCTGGCGCGGCAAGCAAGCCACCAGCCAGCCAACTGCAATTCTGCTGACCGCCCGGACTGGCCAAGCCGGTGTCGTCATCTACAGACGGTCGCGACCATTCTGCCAGAGGTAGAAGCACATGGGTTATTGGTGTGGGAGCTCTTGGAGGGGGGGCACGACGCTGAAAATCCCTCAGCACCAGGCGACGAGGGCCCCTGTGCCAGCAGCACTGACGTACAGCTAAGTACAGGGGCTACAGGGCACGGGGACCGCGGAGGTCCTGTTGGCAGGCTGGTCGCAGGCATACCGAAGTAACAGGTCAGGCAGACCCGATGGCCACTTGCAAGACCGACCTGGAGCGACAAAGCATTCAAGCTGGGCTGGTCAGGGTCAAGCTTCTGGATGTCCACGAGCGGCAGACAACGGGATTCGGGAGATGCACAGGGCGGTACACCTTCTGGACGAATAGCCATTGCCTGATGGATGGGGCCATCCCGAGTGATTAGGGACCTCCCTGTGGCAGCAACTCTGGTAGCGGGTTTGAGGCGACGAACGAAACCTCGCCAAGACCGGCGAGCCAGCGAAATATCACCGATTGAGGCACTCGGAAAGGATTCTTGAACGGGGCGAATAGATTTCTTTGTTTCTCAAACCCGTCCTTGGCAGTGGCAGTGGCATTAGGTGTTTCTGCTGGAAACTGAAGGGATCTGAACATGTCTTCGTCAGCCATCAGCCACCATGAACGGCGGTGTCTCGTACGCCGTACTCTGTACGAAGCACTTGTACAGCAAGTGTATCGCAGGGAAGCCAGGCCGGTTCTCCGTCCTTGGGAACGACATCATCGGCCGGGAATTGTGGAGAAGCAAGGTTTGTCGTTGGGTGGCCACTGATAGTGTTGTTGTTGTTGTTTTGTTTTCAGTGGTTTCCTTTTCATCAAAGCTTCTTCCAGCTGGACTCTTGTTTACCTGGCTTTGGCTTGTGGGAGATTACCGTCTTGTTTCCATTCCCCACGCTCAGGCTTTGCACTGTGCTGCTGCACCTGCATGGCAGCACCTGGCAGAGGAAAACTGTGGGCGAGAGGTGGGAATCGGGTGGGAATCGGGTGGACAAAGGACGAGCGAGACATGACATGGGGGGACCGGCTCTGGTTGTGACCAGTGACAGTGAGAGCAGCGAGCCAATACAGAATGCAGTGACCGACGGTTCGATATGCCCACGCCCTGCCATCTCAAAAAGCCCGCTCCCTGACACACGCCTCATCCCAGTCCATGCCGATTGCCCACAGCACCCGTGCGTGGACCGTGGTCCAGCCGACGCTACCGGTTGCGGGTAGAGGTTCCTGATACCAGAGCTGGTTGCCAATTCCTGCTGCTATTTGTTGATTGATTCAAGATTGAAGTTGTTGATGGTACTCCAGACCTCCAGAGAGCCAGCTGTTGCGGCTACTTGCGGTAGTCTTACTGAGTAGGGTAGTGTTGGCGCCAATTCAGCGACCATGGCCGCCGTCGCCGATATCTCGGAAGTGAAGTATATCTCTCTTACTGTGGCTTTCTATTGGGAGGATTTTCTTGGAGAGTTATCAGTATTGAAGTCAACCTTGTCTTGACGTGCAGTGAGATGTGATGACCCGTAACTTTGCATTTGCATGGATCTCAGCCTGCATCTGCTCATGTGCTGCACAATGAGTTGCTCGTGTAATGAATAAGTCTACTCTGTATGTAGTACGTATGCCTCTTTACCATGCGCTTGACGAACTCTCCTTGGCTGTGTCAGTAATAATGGGAGAGTAATTTTTGAGGGTGTTGTTGATATGTTGGAGAGTGTTTGGCAAGGGGGGGAGTGTGAAGGGGTGAAAGGGTGAAGGGGGGGTGAAATGCTTGAAATGCGGCAGAAAAAGTCTGACTTGGATGTGGTGTTTTGTTTTCTGCACGGTGTCTTGGTGTTTTGGTGTGTGTGAGTGAACCAGCTCCAAGACGACCACTCAAAGACAGAGACAGAGACAGAGAGAGGAGAGAACGAGACGAGCTTGAAGCGACAGGTGAATGAAAGAGTGACGACACAATGAATGAGTGACTTGCCTGCAGCCGGCAAGACCGTGGGGCGCCATCCCAATTCGTACGGTAGCCGCACTTGTACCCATGGGTACCATGATGCTTCCCGGCGGTACCTTGGAGCAATTATTACCTGGGACCTGGGGAGCAAGGGCGATGAAGCTAGCTACGAGCCATTTGGGGGACAGGCCCCTACTGCTAGGCTCCTTCGCAACTTCGTACAGGGAGACAAGGGGACAAACGGGGTTCCACGGGGACCCACTTGGAGAGGGAGTGGATCTTTCCATGAGCCCCATCGCGACAGACTGAGGTGCTTGGGTGCATCAAGTCCTGCTTTCGTACGGAGTAGCTCAGCACAGGTTCCATTGTGCGGGAGACAGACCAGAGAGATACCTTGATACCTCTCGGAGCACCTGCGAGACAGACTCTGCCGAGTACGTACCTACCCATCTTTCCATCCTGGTCGGCGCGAGTACGCAGTAAGCTCGAATGGGGCAGGTCCCGGCAAAGTCACCGGTAGGCAAGCTCGCAGTCATTCTCATGCTCGCATTGAAATAGAGCACTCACCCGCAGCTCAAACTTCGTTCTTTCTTGTTTCCCTTTCCTCTTCACCCACGAATGCTTCACATATAAGCGACCCTACCTTCGTGCGGTGCTCGACACTACACCTCTCCACTCCACCCCCAACCCTCAGTCTTTCGCCTTGTTCCTCCCTTCTCTTTGCAGCTTTCCTCAACACCACCTTGTTATTTCTTAACTGCTGCAACGCCGCCGTCACCTAAAAGACCACATTCGTCTCTTTACCACCTATCAACGCTTTTGCGCTCTACCTTCCAGCCATGGCTGACGAGAAGGATGCCGGCGCTCCTGCGCTGAACACTCAAATCGAGACTGGCGGCTTCGACGAGAAGCGAGGACAGGTGCCTCCCCAACAAGCCGTCCCCCCCAAGGGCCCCGCCGCCGATGACGACGAGGACGCGGATATCGATGCCCTGATCGAGGACCTCGAGTCCGAGGATGGCCATCAGGAAGAAGAGGAAGAGGTGCAGCCCGGTGGTGCTCGCGTCGTCCCCGAGGACATGCTCCAGACTGACAGCCGTGTCGGTCTCACTGAGTCTGAAGTGACTACTCGCCGTCGCAAGTATGGTCTCAACCAGATGAAGGAGGAGAAGGAGAACCTTATCCTGAAGTTCCTTGGTTTCTTTATCGGTCCCATTCAGTTCGTCATGGAGGTAAGCTGCAACAACAAACAAATCCACAAATCCCCAAAGCACCAATTGCCCCTCTCTGCCCTCTGCCGTACAGCGTTTCAGCGTGGCAATCGAAAACAGGCACTGGCAGTCGCTCGGCCTCTTGGCCCTACGTGATTAGCCATGCAATGTTTTCGATTTGCCCGTTGAGAGCCGGTATGCTTTCAATCACCAATTGCACATTTTTTCTTTTGCGCGTTTTTGGCGCAGATTGCCAGCTCCACCCGAGTTCCACACAAGCTTCGGAGTGGGCGCTCTTGTGTGGATGAGTGGATCCGTCCTCCACACGAAGAGTCCAACAGGCGCATCCTCATCAATCGTCACTCTCACTCTGGTAGTCAATTGATGACGGTCGGCACCGGAGCGCATCCGCACTGGTTTTTCTCTTGTCGCATTGGGGTCACTCCCGGTGGAGACGGATGGAACCAGTTTGGGCGTTGCTGTTGGCTCGTTGTTTCGCATTCCCCCATGTTCCCTACCCACTCCCATTACATCGCGTCTCGTCGCAAACTTTCAGCTGTTGTGCTGATACGCGCCCCGGAGATTGAAGCTCGTTTCCGGACAAAATAAGCTAACCTGTTTTCTCTAGGGTGCTGCTGTTCTCGCTGCCGGTCTTGAGGATTGGGTCGATTTCGGTGTCATTTGCGGTCTTCTCATGCTCAACGCCTGTGTCGGTTTCATCCAGGAATACCAGGCTGGTTCTATTGTCGACGAACTCAAGAAGACTCTTGCCCTCAAGGCTGTCGTTCTCCGTGATGGTACCCTGAAGGAGATTGAGGCCCCCGAGGTCGTTCCCGGTGATATCCTCCAGGTTGAGGAGGGTACCATCATTCCCGCTGACGGTCGCATTGTTACCGAGGACGCTTTCCTTCAGGTTGATCAGTCCGCCATCACTGGTGAGTCCCTTGCTGTCGACAAGCACAAGGGCGACAACTGCTATGCTTCCTCCGCCGTCAAGCGTGGTGAGGCCTTCGTCGTCGTTACCGCCACTGGTGACAACACTTTCGTCGGTCGCGCTGCCGCTCTCGTCTCCCAGTCTGCTGGTGGCACTGGCCACTTCACTGAGGTTCTCAACGGCATTGGTACGATTCTGCTGGTTCTCGTCATCCTGACTCTTCTCATTGTCTGGATCTCGTCCTTCTACCGCTCCAACCCCATTGTCCACATTCTCGAGTTCACCCTTGCCATCACCATCGTCGGTGTCCCTGTCGGTCTTCCCGCTGTCGTCACCACCACCATGGCTGTCGGTGCTGCCTACCTCGCCAAGAAGCAGGCCATTGTCCAGAAGCTTTCCGCCATTGAGTCCCTTGCTGGTGTCGAGATTCTCTGCTCCGACAAGACTGGTACCTTGACCAAGAACAAGCTCTCCCTCTCTGAGCCCTACACCGTCGCCGGTGTTGAGCCTGATGACCTGATGCTCACTGCCTGCTTGGCTGCTTCCCGCAAGGCCAAGGGTATCGATGCCATTGACAAGGCTTTCCTCAAGTCGCTCAAGTTCTACCCCCGTGCCAAGAGTGTCCTCTCCAAGTACAAGGTTCTTGAGTTCCAGCCCTTCGATCCCGTCTCCAAGAAGGTTACCGCCATTGTCGAGTCTCCCCAGGGTGAGCGCATCATCTGTGTCAAGGGTGCCCCTCTTTTCGTTCTGAAGACTGTCGAGGAGGACCATCCCATCCCCGAGGATGTTGACCGTGACTACAAGAACTGTGTCGCCGAGTTCGCTACCCGTGGTTTCCGATCCCTTGGTGTTGCCCGCAAGCGTGGTGAGGGTGCCTGGGAGATTCTCGGAATTATGCCTTGCTCTGACCCCCCTCGTCACGATACCGCCCGCACCATCAACGAGGCCAAGACTCTCGGTCTGTCCATCAAGATGCTTACTGGTGATGCCGTCGGTATTGCCCGTGAAACCTCCCGCCAGCTCGGTCTCGGTACCAACGTTTATAACGCTGAGCGTCTTGGTCTCGGCGGTGGTGGTGACATGCCCGGTTCTGAGGTTTACGATTTCGTCGAGGCTGCCGATGGTTTCGCTGAAGTTTTCCCCCAGCACAAGTACAACGTCGTCGAGATTCTCCAGCAGCGTGGTTACCTGGTTGCCATGACTGGTGATGGTGTCAACGATGCCCCCTCGCTGAAGAAGTCTGATACTGGTATTGCTGTCGAGGGTGCTTCCGATGCTGCCCGCTCTGCTGCCGATATCGTCTTCCTTGCCCCTGGTCTCGGTGCCATCATTGATGCTCTCAAGACTTCCCGCCAGATTTTCCACCGCATGTACGCCTACGTTGTCTACCGTATCGCTCTTTCGCTGCACATGGAGATCTTCCTTGGTCTGTGGATCGCTATCCTGAACCGCTCTCTCAACCTTGAGCTTGTCGTCTTCATTGCCATTTTCGCTGATATCGCTACCCTGGCCATTGCCTACGACAACGCTCCCTACTCCCAGACCCCCGTCAAGTGGAACCTTCCCAAGCTCTGGGGCATGTCCGTCACCCTTGGTTTCGTTCTCGCCGTCGGTACCTGGATTGCTCTTACCACCATGTACGCCCAGGGTGAGGATGGCGGTATCGTCCAGAACAAGGGTAACCTCGATGAGGTTCTGTTCCTCGAGATCTCCCTCACTGAGAACTGGCTCATCTTCATCACCCGTGCCAACGGTCCCTTCTGGTCTTCCATCCCCTCGTGGCAGCTCACTGGTGCCATCCTGACTGTCGATATCCTCGCCACCCTCTTCTGTATCTTCGGTTGGTTCCGCCACAACGACCAGACCAACATTGTCGCCGTCGTTCGTATCTGGATCTTCTCCTTCGGTATCTTCTCCATCATGGGTGGTCTCTACTACTTCATGCAGGGCAGCACTGGTTTCGACAACCTGATGCACGGCAAGAGCCCCAAGAAGGATCAGAAGCAGCGATCCCTCGAGGACTTTGGTAAGTCTAATCGTTCAAGCCTCTACCTTATTCATGGTGCTAACAATCTTCCTAGTCGTCTCTCTCCAGCGTGTCTCGACCCAGCACGAGAAGTCTCAGTAAATAAAGATGGTATATATCCGGAAGGCCATCAGCCGGACTTTTCTCCTTCGCTTTGTCTAAATTTGATTGTATCGCTCATACCCGCGTGCCGACACTTTCTGGAGTGGTTGAGGAGGAACCTTTTCATACCCCTAGAGTTCGCCTTCTAGACACTACCTAATGAATAAAGTAAAATAAAAATACCCTTAGTTGTCTTGGTGAAAATGTGCTTTGCTTGATATGTTGGCACATCTCGGCCCTGACCGAAAGTTGATCCAGTTTCTTCGAAAGATGCTCTCTTGATTGTTTAGAAGTCAAGTTTGATTAATGATGATCTGTATAATACTAAGTGCCCTTACGGACGTCATCTATCAAGGACAGCCATAGTCTGCAAGGATTCTCACCAAACCATTTATCCGACATCAACAGAGAGACATGCATTCTGTGTGCATGTTTCACTTGTCACGTGATGCTGCAATCATGGTGGACTGGATGCCACATCCAAGTCTCTCCGCCTTTGTCAAGCTGTGAGCAAGACGGAAATTTCACCCACTGGTTTTTGGCGAGAATTTAACCTCCTCAGAACCACAATTAACAATGCGGATCAGGATATCTATTCTTCTTCTGCGCAGCCTTACTCATCTGTTCTTTGCCAAGTGAATGATACTCATCGTTATTATGCCTCCTGCAGAAATTCCAGGATACTATTTTGGTACAGCCGCCTCCTAAGCTTCCCAGTATTGAATTGCCAACACTGACCGCAATCCACGGCAGATGAGCAAAAGAAGAAATACTTCAAGATTGAAAAGAGCCATGCCAACCCCGGCGGCCACTCGCACTCCGCCGATGCAGTGAAGAAGCGCAAGTTGGAAGATCAGGCTCGCCACGAGACTCAGAAGCGGGCGAACCTGGTGCGGAACCACATCAAGAGGCATCCCCTCGCTCGCGATGCCGTGACGGGGGCGCTCCTGGCGCGCGAGACTGAACTCAAGCGTGTGGCCGAGGTCGGGCGTGGGCGCCTCGAGATTGAGGATGTTGCTGCCGCGGCGTGGGCGAGGGGGGTGGTTCCGAAGGGATGTGTGACTGGAGAGCTTCGTCACGGGGGTTCAGAGGGGATATTGAGGAAGATGGCTTGCTTCTATGTGGCAGGGGAGGACGCTGGTGTTCAGATCGGATCCGTCTACGCGTGTGAGTGGTTGACTTTTTGGGGGTTCGTCTGCTGTGAGGGTCGTGTCATTGACTTTTTGTGTTGTGTGTCAGCTGCCAACGCCGATTACTTGATGGGAGCTTACTTGCCAACGAATGAGAACGACCAGTAAGCCAATTTCCCGAAAATCAAGCACGGGAAGGAACTGGGCCTAACTGTCTGTCTAGGATTCGAGAAAGTAGAGACAACCCCGTGCCTCCTCTGACTACAACCCTGATCCCCGAGATTGAAGTCGAAGACGGAGGAACAACGGATATCAAGTACCAGCAACACTCGAACCTCATCATTGCGACTTGCAGGATTATTCAAAATGAATTTGGGGTCAAAGTTTTCTCGCCAGTCATGTCAGAACCAGATGACAGCTTCGGACCGCACTGGCGCCTCGGACATGGTATTCCCCCCTGGACTTTTCAAGACTGTCCTCGAGTTCCCCCCTTTGCTGACTCTCAAGTAGTATCCGACTACTTTTCGTACCGCCTCAGGGCAAGGCCGGGCGGGACGGGGTACTGCTATCGGAGCGTGCCTGCGCCGCCGTCGTCGAATCTCCTTTGCATCGTCGGGGGCGACGACGGCCTGATGCAGCTTGACCTCGCCGACGGACTGTCCACGATCGGCTACCCGGGCACTCCCCCCAAGGGCATCCAGCAACCCCGCGAGGTCTTCGCCCAGGACTTCCAGATGGGCAACCACAACGTCGTGTTCGCGGGCTGCCGCAAGCCGCGCCTCTGGACCGCCGACCTCCGCGCGCCCGTGGCAGAGTGGTCCTTTGTCAAGACCGGGAGCTCCATCGACCACGTCCGCAGCGTCAGCCCCAACCACGTGCTCGTCTCCGGCCTGCAAAACTCCATGGCCCTGTACGACGTCAGGCTGGCCAGAGACCGCGTGAACGGCCCCAAGCCGCTGCTCCTGTTCCCGGAGCACCGCAACGAATCCCGCTTCAACCTCGGCTTCGACGTCAGCGCGCGCCTGGGCGTCGTGGCCGCCGCTCAGGAGGACGGCAGGGTGCGCCTCTTCTCCCTTCGCTCGGGACGTCGCCTGCGCGGCGCCGGCATCGATGGCTGGCACACTCAGGATCCGCCCATCCGGTCGCTCATGTTCCAGCAGATGCCTGGCGAGCAGCTCCCGAGTCTATGGGTCGGGAGGCGCATGGGGTTGTGCAAGTACGCGTTTGGCAGTGAGGACGTTGAGGATGAAGCATGACGAGTGATGGAGTAAGGGAGGCGTTTTATGGCTTTTGGGTCATGGCATAAAAGTTACTACGTAAAGGAATGGCTCTGGGAAAACAGGACGGATTGGCGTATACATCACGTTTTTGGGATGACCAAAAGATGATCGAATCTGATTAATTTTGTTATGAGTTATGGTCATCCCACTACTTGTACTTTCATAATGGTCGCTTTTATGTGGCCCAACAAGGACTTGAGACCAAGATTCTTGCAACCTTGCCTCTGTCGAAATAATACGCGAGCATCTCGTAGTGATTTGGTAAATTACCATGATATGTGAATATCGGGCCACTGTCATCGCAACGCCCAGTCTTTGCCCGCCATTGACGCCTGAAACACGACCCCAAACCCATAGACAAGACATAACCTCCAAATAACAATGAACCCCCATGCCCAATAAAGATGATGTAGATTTCTTTCACGAAAAGGAATAGCATGGACTCTATCGACTACCCACCGACCCCGGCGCAGACGGAGGGCGAGAGTCGAGATGAAAAGTGTCGACGAGCGTGGGGAAAGCTTTGGCAAACGCATCGCCGAGCTTCCAGTTATTCAAGTTTCGCAGGTGCCGCTCAAACACGGGATTGATCATAACTTCGTCACCCTCGGGGTTCTGGAGCAGCGTGTCTGTGTCCTCGTACGGCCAAGAGAGGGTTAGGGTGGTGGTGAAGGGGATGAAGAAGTTTTCGAAGGCGTATAGCGTGGGCGTGTACTCGCGAGATAGCTTTTCGCGCATGCGCGGGAAGGGAATGTGATCGACCCAGGCAGGATGGGCTGTGTTGAGTTGGGCTTGGGAGGGTGTCATCCAGTCGGGGAGACGCTCGTAGTTCTCTTGGGTGGGTGAGATTTGCCAACGCATGACGAGAAACATGATGTAGAGAACACCGACGCGCTCAGGGAGGTTGGAGATGTCGGGAAAGGTGGAGAGGATGTCAGTGAATACTTTGGATAGTGGGTGGCTGTAGACGCTCTGGGCTGGGTTGAGGAGGGAGGAGACGGAGGGATATCGTGGCCCGACAACTTCTTGAACAGGTAAACCATCGGCAGCGCGCTGGCGACGTTCGCTAAGGAAGTCTAGGAGCAGAGAATCGAGGGGACATGTTGGGGGACAGTTTCTGATCGGTGTCGAGTATTCTACGAGACCATGATCGGACCGGGAAGTCATCGGTCGGGGCGTAGAGCTGTGGCCACCAGGAGTACACACGCTCGGGCCGGGACTGGGACCAGAGCCTATACTTTCCGGGGCCGGAGGGAGGGGGTGCTGGTGTCCTTGTTGAGCATACTGCTGAAGATGGTCCATCCCCTGATGGGTAGGTTTCCCCTGAGATCCCCAGCTGGAAGTCCGCTGGTGCACGGCGCGTTCGGTTGAGTTGCCATTCGTCCAGTCATGCTTCATAGGCAAGTGATGGTACGACGGCGTGTCCTGAGCGCTGTTGATCCCATGCTGGATGCGACTTATACGCTGTGTCGGGTCGAGCAGAAAGTCGAGGCCGAGACGCTCAGGGCCCAAGTCAAGTCCGTGACGGAGCTCGTGGCGTTGCTGGATAAGTTGATGAGAAGTGTGCATGTCTATGGATTGCCCACCATCGGTTCCTTGGGGTTGAGGCTGCCAGTGCTGCTGCTGCTGTGGTTGGTAAGACGCAGGACCTTGGCTCTGGGGTGAAGAGGCACTCCCAGGAGTTGAAACATTGGTGTTGTTGGCGTGAGGAACATTCAAGGGTCCTTGGTTGATGTGAACAGGGGGGGTGTACGTCTGAGCAGGTGGGATGTAGGCCTGATCGAGGGCGGCTATATTTGCGGCTGGTTAGCTTTACGGCTCAACTGCTGGAGTAGAGGGGAGATGACTAACCCTGGCCAATGAGAGGCTGAAGCGCGGCAACGATGCCAGCCAGACGACGTTTGATGTCGGCATTTTCCTTCTCGACGGCTTCCTTGGCGCGGATGACGGCCTGGAGCTCTTGATAGGGTTGCTGGTTTGTGAGTTCCTTGATGCGACGCTCTAGTGTCTCAATCTGGTTCTTTGTGCGTTCGCGGATGGCGCGCTGGGCCTCTCGATCTAGTTGGAGTTAGCCACATGCATGTCTTGGATAGGCTGTCTCAGACTTGGGGAGGAGGTGGATGAATGGTATAAAATGATAGGACGAGAAGAACGACTTGGGGCATGAAGAAAGTATTTGGCTAACGTTGTGCCAAGATGAACTAGGGATTAATAACGAATGCAAATGATAGTTGCATTGTAAGTGATAAGGAGCAAAGGCGGCCGACATCATATCACCCAACCATCCTGGTTATGACACCACTCGACCCGTGATGATGAGGGCAAGGTGGACAGGTAGAGGGGGAAAAGATGGAAGTCTAATTTGGGATTCATTGTGAAAAGAAAAGAAGGGGGAAGAAAAGGAAGCAAAGTAAAAAAGAACACCATCCCGACCAAGTTGAAGAGCAAATGAAGAAGATCAAGAAAGGCAGGAATATTTAGACGACATACCGTTTGCCCTCTTCTTGGCTAGTTGCTCGGGGGTCAGATTAGCTACACCTCGGCTCCCTGGCCCCGTCTTCTTCTTCTTCCTCGCCGGTCCTGAAGAGTCCTCGCCGCCTGTGCCGGGCGTGGGAGCATCGTCGACGAAGGTTGCCTCCCGCTTGCTGTCGCTGTTGCTGCCGCCAGCCGACCTGGGGACCATGTCCTCAGCGGTGCCGTCGACAATAGAAGTATTGGCAGCAGTAGCAGCGGCGGTAGTAGGGCCCGGCGTCAGAGGAGCACTGTCCGCGACGGAAGCGGAGGGAGCATCCACCCCGGAGGCGGCAGCAACGCCGGCGACGGCGGCGACGGTGAAGGCGGGATTGGGGTCGGATCCGGGGCCCATCAGGGAATGAACCGGAGTCGAAATGGCTTCCTTTTTTTTTCTCTTCCCTCTCTCTGCGGGTAAGTGGGTGGAGGTGCGAGTGGAGTTTGTATGTATGTACAATCCTCTATGCTCTTCTTGTCCCCTCGTCTGTAGCCTCCTCACTCACCTCTTTCTCCGTTAAATCAACCTCTCCTGCCCCTGAAGGGGATTCTGCAGGAGAAGGGGGACCGCAGGCCAAGCCCGAGAGACGAGACCAACCCCTAGCCAAGGCACTTTGTATGTTGATCCCACTCCTGGGCAAGATGAATGCCGTGTACGGATAAAGGGAACCAACTATTTGGCGCAGCCGAGCTGAGCTCCAGCTCCGGTTCGCTCAAAGGAGATGGGCAGCAGAACGGGCCAGGATTTGGGAATCTTTGATGCAGAGGGTAAGAAAAAGTGGATGGGTTCAAGACCAGGGATCGACCTATGGGAGGGGGAGCGTTGACTCATATGGACGGACAAGGACTGCTGATGACCGAGTCATGAGTTGTCGCTATGACCTCGTTGACTGTCATTTGGGGGGACGCTTTAATTATTAGTGAGTCTGCCCTCCCCTGCCTTTCAGGTGGGTTGCAGCCTCCATGTCTCTTGTACCGTATGTATGTGTGTATGTACGAGTCGGCAGGTATTTGATCGACCGTGTGTTGTATCCAGTGCTGCTGAAAATGATGGCTTCTCATGACAGACGCCGCGACATGTCGTGCAATGCGCAACCTGCCAGGACGCTGTGCTCGTCTTGATGCATATCATCCTAGTCACCTGACGTCTACAACCGGGCTTCTAGGGAGGTACCTAGGTACGGAAACCTGAGGCACCAGAGGGCACCTGAGTTACCTGGGCAGGCAGGTTACACCAGTACCTTCCTACTCTATAAATACACGACGTGCATGTGTTGCTAACGGAACCTTCCGAGGACTCAACACCCTCAACCTCTCTAAATGCCATCTCATCCTCCTCTCCGATACTACGTAGAAACTCAGAAAAGCCCAGTCGAGACTCCTGTCTCAGCCAATCCCGTCCCCCAATCCAGGCAGTCTTCCAAGCCCTCTGCCGCCACAAACTCCTTTCGGTAAGATGCCTCCCATCGCCATGGGACCTAATTCTTCAACTGCACTGGCATTCCGGCCTATTTCAGCCGGGAAAGCTTGTCGCGACGCCATCCGCCATCATGAGTTGGAAAATCTTCTGGAATTGAGACTGCGTGCTACGCTATATCACGCCACCGAACCCAACTTATCCAACATGTAATTCCACTCTCGACATTTAACACAATTAACTACGATGTTGGCTATTCCATTCCTTTGCTTTGAACACCCCCATCATCAAGTTTCCATTTACCCCAGGAGACACTTCTAGACGCTTCCTTGTCTTGGCCTCTCCCCTTTTAACTCTGTACATCCAATTATCCCTTATCAAATACATCCCCTGGTCTTCACACAATGGCTTACGACCACCTACTCTGCCGAGGCTCGAGCTAGAGCCTCATGCAAATGAGGCGGGAAGCGATACCGTAGCTGGCTCGTGTATGTGGTCAAGTCGAGAGTCATCTGCTTTAGCTGTTCGACCATCATTCTTCGGGTGCCCTCGTTACCGCTGAACTGTCCGTTTGTAAGCTGCTCCCTCTGCCGCACGCAGCTGATGATAGTCCACATCAGCAGGTTAGGCACGTTGATAGACACTGGCTGCGACAAGCCTGAAAACTTGGATGCGTATGTTCGAATGCTGCTAGCATCGCCTCTGGAATCCAAGGGCAAGATGGAAAGGCTTCGAATTCTCTGTTTGAGACGTTAGCTTGCACAGGTCTTTCCAAAGTGTGAATCGGGGTTGAAACTTACGTCAAGGCACTGCGCCCACTGCCCAGCCTCTACAAGGCTCTTGATATTGCTCATCTCAAGAAGAACTCGACATGCCACCCTGTTCTGATCCTGAATCTTTCTGTAGAACATCGCATCCCGCTCGTACATGGACATCATCGTCTTGGCAAGCTCGATTGGGTCATCAATAGCTGCAAGGCTCAGACTGCTGCCCGCCTCGGCCTCTTGCTCGCCAGCACGGGGCTTGACGGGCATCAGGCGCATCGGGTCTTCGCCAATCTCCAGCGAAATGGCTTCGCTCAGAGCACGGCTGACGATGGCCACAACCGAGTCGTATTCGCCTGCAAGGTGGTACAGCAGAACCGAATCCGTTGTTCGGCCATTCTCGTCGGCAAAGCTGGCGGCCTGTAGCGTGACAGTATTGACAAAGTCATCTTCAGCATCGAGTCCGATGAGAGGCCCCCGTTCTTCGATGATGCCCTTAATTCGTCGTCCATCGGGTCGGATATCGCCAATAAGTTTACTAAACTCCCTCGTCTCCAAAACCAGCTCCCGTAAAGCTTCATGGCACAGGCTACTGTGTCGCCGGCCTGCCTCTCCGTCCAGATCCTGATTTAGACAGATGAGGCTCAGGTAGTCCACGGCTGATACCACGTCGGCGGCCCTGAAGTCCCGCGTGTAGTACCCAATCATACGACCGAAATTAATTTGCGGCAAGTTCTTGGTGCTGTAGCTGCGTAGGTCATTTGATGGAGATAGGGCGTCGCTTGGGCGAAGAAGACCGTAGTAGGTCAGGGCCAGTCCAAAATGAACAGCGTCGACGTAGGAGAACGGGTAAAGGTAGGCAATGGCATCCTCATACATGCCCGATAGGACCTGGAGGTAGAAGAACATGCCAAAGCTGCCGTTGGTGTCCTCCGAGTTGGCCTTGGGGAAATGCTTGAGGCCAATTTCGCGAATGCTTGACTGAAGTTCGGCCAGACCGTACGACTCACCAGCCATTTCGATAGTCTTGTCTCCCTCTCTTGCCAGATTGAACTGAAGCCAAATCCAGTCATTGATATCAGTGTTGAGGCCCTCCAAGTTTCGGTTGCTGAGTTCGATACGGCCAATGACCTTGTAGCAGGCCATGCGGAAGGGATCGATAGAGTTCTCAGGGGCATTACGTGATCGCTGAATGTACTCGTTCGTGCAGCGATCAAGCAGCTTCCTGTTAGTGATGCGTCTGTCTTCGGTGGCAGCGTAATTGTTGAGATAGGTAGAGAATGTCCTGTCAATGCCGCGGAACTGGCTACTATTGTCGTTAACGTACTTGGCAGCGTCGCTGACATTGCCGGAGCGGATAAGGTAGAAGACAATGGCCCACACATACTCGCCGCCGACTTGCTGCAGCTCAGTATTGTCGGGGACCAAGTCTTTGCGGGCGGATCTTAATCGAATATAGGCTTTGATTTTGCTCACAATATCCGGTAGACCTCCCAGCTTCGCCTCATGGGGATGTTTGGCGATGAGGGACTCAACTTCACGCAGAAACTGCTCCTCGAGGAAGATGTTTGCGCCCTTGAGAATGCGCTTCCTCATTTCAACAGACTTGGATGAGTTGGGGTTTTCATCGAGGTACAGGTCTGCACATTTGCGTTCTCTGGCCGTCGCATCTTTGAGGGTCGTTTGAGCCTTTGGATCCTCAGTAACAACATTGGTAACGGCCAAGTAGGCTTCCACGACATGGGGGGCATGAGGTTCGTGGGATTTCTGTTCAACAGCAGCCAGCTCAGTGAGAATGGGATATGGTCGCTTTTCGAGACGTGCAAAGTTGAGAGCGCGGACCTTCTCCGACAATCGTCCCTGTCTCTCTCGCAAAACTCGGTCGTCGGATGAGTTTCGGCCATCGAGCAAGGTTGAGGACTCGGAAGAGCGGTCGACGTCAGAGAAGTCGGACTGGTGCGTGCCAACGCGGCTAGGAGTACCAATGACGGAACGTTGGAGCGTGGACTTGCCCAACACACTCGCTCTACCAGCGCGTGGAGCAGAGCCCTGAGCCTTGCTTCTCCTTGAACGACCGAAGCCACCCTGAGACTCGCGTCCTCCAGAAACGGCTGGATCCTCACGAGGTTTTATGCCAAAGTGTTGATAGATTCGCTTTCGCTGAGCCTCCCACTCCATCGTCACATTGTCTTCGAGGAAGTTATCAAAATCGCGAACCGATCGTTCAAGTCCATCAGAAATCATACTAAGAGTCGTCTTCGTTTGGAGGTTCGATAGGTAGGTTTCGACATCGATTTCGTTGGGGGTAAAGCCATGGGTGGCTCGTTCGACTCTTGCTCCTTGAACGTCAATCATACCAAGGTCCTTGGCGGCGATTCCTGGATCGACACCGGAGGCAGCGAGTAGATAATGGGCCTTGCCATCCAAGGGCTTCTCGTTGGGCTTTGACTGCAGTTTTCTCAGGCGGTGTCGCAAGTCACCGAGGCCCAGCTCCAGGCTTGGGAGGTCCTCCATTTTGGCTTTGCCATCCGCCTTTTGGCTTTTGGCGAAGAGACTGTCAAAGTAAGCGCCCGCAGGCTGCGATTGCGATTGAGACTGGCCATTGGGGGCCTGGTTGTTAAAGATGCTGCCTCCTAAGCTACCCCCCGCGAGAGTGCTCCCCCCAAACATTGAGGGTTGATTCTGCTGAGGCTGTTGTGGAGCGGTCGTAGTTCCACCAAAGATGGACGGTTTAGGAGTTGTGGAAGTTTGAAGTGTAGAAGCGCCAAAGATGGAAGGCTTTGACTGCTGCTGCTGTTGCTGTTGCTGCTGGTTGCCGAACAAGCCCGTGTTTGCAGTAGTGCTCTGGCCGAAAGGGGAGTTGTTTGTTGTGCCTGTTTGCTGAGCTGCAGGCTGCCCGAAGATACTGGTCGTAGGTGCGCCTGGTTGGTTCTGGGTCTGGTTCTGTTGCTGGCCGAAGAGTCCACCCGTCGTGTTCGTCTTTGCGGCACCCAGTCCTCCAAACAAGTTGCTAGTCGTGCCGGCCTGCTGGTTTTGCGTCGTGGACTGCCCGAAGAGACTGCTGCCGCCGGGCTGTTGATTCTGGGTCGCGCCGAATAGCGAGCCTCCGAGGGCGCCGCCACCGGTGTTGGCCGTGCTCTGCCCAAAGATAGACATGGTAGTTCCAAGGGAAGAAGCGATACACAGTCAAGACGGGGATCCGACAGGTCGCGTGAAAGCCACAAACGAGGAGGAAAGTCGGTGATAAAGGGAGAAGCAGGTAGCTGGCTGAGCGCGCGCCTTTGTCTAGAATTTTGGGAGGTGCAAGGCTCTATGTTTTGGGCTGGGGAGCTCAGACCAATCAGACTTCTGATAGGCTGCCAGGCAACGCCAGGCACGCTTCTCTCCACATTGTGCTCCAAAGACTGGATATTCCTGGTAAGCAAATAATCTGGAAGGGAATACGGAGTACGAATTAATCATTTACCAACTGGAAAACCCGACCTGCGTCTTAGATGCCCGAGACAGGTAGACATGGATAGATAAACTTCATGTTGGCAGGTGCCTACCTACTCAACCTAGGCAGGTACCTACTACTTGCATATAATGTAAATAGCCGCCTCGCTGTTAATTGTTAAGCAGTCCGCAAGTTAGGTACCTAAGTTACTTTTCAACAGGTGGATGCAATGTCCCTTCAACGTGTTCTAATAATTATATCTTGCCATTATCGCTTAGCTAAACCATCATGTATCCCGATTTAAACACGCCATTTTCTCTAATATCCTCCATCTCTACACGCCAAATTCAGTCCCCCAAGTGGCAATAGCCTTGTCTACCTTGCGCCTATACTCCTGTTGGGTCTTGCACATGTCTAGAAAGACTTCATACTTGGCATCAAGCAATCCCTTCTCTCCCTTATCATCGTTGGGCTTAACCAGGCGGCCTCGCTTACTCATGCGGTCCATGATGTGCCACAACGACTCGGGCTCGCTGCCGTCCTCCTTGTGATGGCTGGCTGCCTTGGCCCCGAGCATGGCCGCACCGTGAACCACTGCGGCGTTGACGTATCGCGGAATGAGGACAGGCATACCGCATGTCGTAGCCAAGAGTGACATGAGGACCGGGTTCTGGCATTGGGAGCCTGACATGAAAATGGATGAGATTTCGTGGCCAGATTTGTTCATCTGTTCGATGATCTGCCGCGTTTGCATGGCAATAAACTCCATCGTGGCATAGTACCACAAAGCCATGTTATCAGTGCTCTTGTCGCTGTCGAGGCCTACCATGCAGCCTTTCATGTTGGCATCGGCAATGGGGGATCGGTTACCCCATAAATCGCCGTAGAAGAAGTGATGCCGACCCAAGTATGAGATGGATGGGGCGTTGTTCTTCTCGGCCATGAACTCGAGGTGAGCATTGAGAAAGTCATAGATGTGCTTGTCCTCGGCCTTTGCCAAAGCGCTTGTCTCGAGGAACGCAGGATGAATATCTAGCATGTGTCTTAATAGCTCGCCGGTCGCGGACTGGCCTCCTTCAGCCATCCAATATTCGGGCAGCAGCACATCACGGTAAGGACCCCAGACACCCTCTACAAATACAGGTTCTTTGGAGAGGGCCAGATGGCAGGTAGAAGTACCGGCAACGGCAGCCAGACGGGTGAATGCCTGGGCCAGGTCGTTGTTGGGAACCTCGGTGTCAAGCTCATCTTCAGTGAGTTCGACCTTGGCGCCTACGGTTCCGATCCAGCCAGCGTACGCATCAATCACACCGCTTCCAACAGGAATTCCCATAGGAAGACCGAGCTGGTAGGCAGCTTGTCGACTGAGGGTTCCAACTGGCTCTCCTGCGCTGGCATAGACACCATTCTAAGAGCTGGTCAGTTTGAGTTTCTAAGCAACAGCCGCGCATACGAGAGGGAGCACGGAAGACATATAAGGGAAAAGGCTCACCACCCCGTTGACACCTCCCATGCGCTTGAAATCATCTTTGACCAAGTCGCCGAGGCCAATTTCGTCGTAGAAATCCTCCTGCCAGCCCTTGACACTGCCGTCAACACCGACAGGCACATAGCCTTGCTTACAGACAACACTGCAGAAGCTGCGTGTTTCGTTGCCCGTAGCTAGATGGGTCAGAGCATCCGCCAAATCATAGAACTTGCATCGATCGAAAACATCCGGGGGCATGTTGTTCTTGAGCCAGAGGACCTTGGGGATTTCCATCTCGATGCTCATTTTACCGCCGACATATTTAAGCAGCTTGTGCTTGGTAGCGTTGATCTTTTCTGTCTCAGTAACAGGTCGGTGATCAAGCCAGAGAATGACGTTGCGGTCGTTTCCGTCGTTCTGGAAGTCTGGGCCAGTGACGGGCATGGGCTCATCGGTATCATGGGTGAAGACGGCTAGTGAGCAAGTAGCATCAAATCCAATGCCCTTGATGCTGTTGGGGTCCACGGTAGATTCGGTAACTACACGACGGACACATTCACAGATACATTGCCAGATGTCTGTGGTTGATTGCTCCTGATGACGGGGTTAGTGTACGCTCCGGCGGGAAAGAATATGAAATCGCACATAGTAGCCATTTTCTGGTTGCCACAACTTGATATTCTCCGAGGCCAGAGCCTTGATGTCTCCGGTCTCGTCGATGATGCAGGCGCGGGCGGAGCCTGTACCAACATCGACGCCAATGTAGTGATCCTGTAGATTATTTGTGTCAGTCAATGTATCGTAGAACTGCGTGTTTCAAACTCCATGTTATGATGTTTTCGAGGAATCGATTGTAGAAATGAAGGGGGCCGGGAATCGACTCGACGTACTATGACGTTTTGAGGCCTGTCCATGGCAGAAAGATGTTTCGTCAGTGTAGTTCAGCAATGGTTTGGAGGGGTAAAAGTTGAAGGGGAAAAAGAGATGTGTTGGGGACAGTGGTGAAAGGGAGGACTCACTCCATGGCCTTGATGGGCTTATTGTAGGTATACATAGTGACGGATTGAGGGGGTGCAGGATCAGAAACGTTGCTTTTCTTGCAGAAACTCTGTGCCTCTCGAGGCCTCGTTTTGACTCTAGAAGAGGCGGGAAGTAGGGAAAGGGTGTCACCCCACGATGAAGGAATGTCCACGACGTAGAGTCTAGCTCCAGAGGTGGGAGGGGGTGTAGCAGCTTGTCTGGTCGAGTGGCTTGTTGAGAATGCGGGTGCGTGTAACCAAGCAGCTAAGTTGGGGTTCGGCCGAGAGTACGGTGTCGAGGTGTGTGTAAAGGTACAAGTTGTGAGACAAGTAGATCAGGAATGAGGTGAAGAGAGTCCGGGTAAATAAGAAAAGAAGGCCTTGGATGGGTCAGCTGGCCACACACCGAATCCAAGTTGAGCATTGATAGCTAAGGTAAAAAGTATCGTGAAGAGAGGCAAACAGGGACCCGAAGCTCCCATGCAGAAGCTTACAGTGGCAGCTCCAAGTGCATAACCCCCACCATCCCCATCTCCTTTTTGGCGGGGCATTGGCGTGGACATGGATGATGGGATCAAGGGGCGCACGGGGCTCGGGACGAGGGCAGCTGGCGCCAGGGCAAGGGGCGTGTCGTTAAGCTGATATGCCGTTCTCGCAACTCGAGGTGAGGAATTGGAAGCTTTGGAAGCTCGAGTGGCCGGTGGAGGGGGTGGCAATGGGATAGACGCCGGTGAATCTGTTCCTGGAAGACGCTAGACTAGACGGCCAATCCACCACAAGTTGTCTTCCCCTTCGTGGGCATCAGGAACTTGGGAGATGCATCAATTGGTAACGTGAAGTCAAGGTTCGAGTCGAGGAGTGCCCACGAATTGAGACCGAAGCGAGGCTCACATTGTTGAGCAATCCTTCCAGACTGAAGTTCAGAGAGCGACTCGGCAAAGTGCCTGTCAACATTTACGGGACTTTGTCCTCTGTCAAAGAGTTTTCTTGGCTGTCGAGCTACTGAGCGCCGTTTCACCAGAATCCTGCTGCCTGCAAGCTTCTGACGGAACTCCGTCTGGCGAGATGCGGGTTAGGCGGGGAGGGGCAGACAGACTAACAGAAACTCGTGCAACTAGCTATGGAGGAGGCGGGGATGTTAGTTGCGGGCGAGCTTTTCGCACATTTAGGTGGTAGAAGCTGTCATGATGGCCATGATCTTCCTCCCGATGGGGTATGATCTGGGTGATGGGCAAGATAGCCAACGACAACCAGACTTCTGTCCAACTCTTGGGATTGAGTGGCGAATTATTATCTCAACAGGAAAAGGAAGAAATGCAGAGAGGTGCTTTCATTGAGAATGTTCGCATAGGTAATTTGATAGTGAGCAGAAGCCGGGAATAGAGACCGGATGGTTGAGCGACATGTTGACGAGGGGGTATAATTGAAGTGTAAATCTGCAACTGCTCAGATGACCTCTACCCATGCCTTCCCTCCTTTTCAGCGACACAGCACCGAAGACGGCGTTTCCGGAAGGCGGAAGGGAGGATGGAGGGAGGGGACAGGAAAAAAGAAAGCAAGAGCGATGCAATGTCCTGACTTTTGCCTTTTTTGGCTCCGAAAAGCCCATCCTTTCCGCCCCTCTCACATCACATCTTATTTCGACCAATGCAACTGAACAGGACTAACAGTCTTCCCCAATAATAGCTTACGCCTCCTGGAAAATGTTGAGCTGCAGCATCCATCAAGCAACTCCTTACTCCGTACAATGTCACCATATGCACGACTGACGAGCTAATCCAAATTGCCAGACGACCAGACCGCGCAGTCCTCTTCGACTTGTGCGACTCACGCCTCGTAATGATCGGCCACCACCTCCCTCCCTCCTTCACACAACGATATCCGCTCTGCCCCGCTGTTGTCTTCGTCTCGACCCCCCACAGTCGGTTCTCTCACCGCTGTCGCTTCGCTCACCTCCGGCCACCTCTTCTGAACATTGATTGTTATCGGTGCACATCCATCGTGTCCGCAGAGGAGCAGCTGAGGTGGCGTTGTGTCGGTTTACCATCTTGTCGTCGCCCCTGCGTTACCTTGCCTGCGACAGCGGGGACGCAGAACTCCATCTTGCTCAGATGACCATGAAAAAAAAAACATTCTGACCAGGATTTGGCTGTCTTGTCACACCCTCATCCCGCGTCCCTTCCGTTGTCAAAGCCTCACATGTCTCCTTAAATCTTCAAAGAGACATGATTTTGAATTTGTCAAGGCTGCTGTCAACGAAATCTTACGTTTGGCTCATGTCAAACTGTCCCGTGACCGACGCAAGTCCAGCATTCATTGCTGTCTCGCTGCCCTGCCGGCATATGGGGGGTGTCTGATTAGCAGATGCGGCACAAGCCCCCAACATCCCTGAATCGAGGGCCGGGGCCTGCATCCGGGGATGGATATGTCCCAGAGCTTTGGCTTCGGGCTGCCAGATCCGGTTCATCCGTGACCACTGAGCATGAATGTTTGGCAATCAATTGGCCAATGGCAGCTTGGCTACAATCCTTCACCTGGCAGTCACCGAGACCGGTCAATTTCACTTTCTGGTCTTTTGGGGTCTCCCCTTCTTACCATCACTACATGATGTGAGATTCAGAGACCCAGTTGCTGTTCGTATTGGGGCCGTACTTGTTGTGCAATATTTGTAGGAACTGATTGAAACCGAGATTTGAAGATGCCTCACGTCGCGTAACGGCCAATTCAACTTGTAGGTAGTCTATCACAAACCACTTTCTCTTCCACGACTGGGGCCACTTCGTAACCTGGAATGACAGTGCTTTCCTTTGCAGACTTGAGCTATATTGTCGTCCACGATAAGCCGTCTCTGGTGTTGAAACATACCCAGTATCCAATAGATGCCAGGTCTTCAATTTCCTGCCCCTACTACTTCGTACTTGTAACCACTTCATCTAGCGTCAACCTCAAGATTGAAACCATGCATGCCGTGCGGCTAACCCGAACACTTCTCATGTACGCCCTGGCGTCCTATCCCATTACCTGATCCTCTCACCTTGCGGGGAGTTGATGTCACAAAAAAAAAAAAAAAAA